>MU228062.1:528306-555234 GCA_018584345.1 Thuja plicata | reverse complement strand
GGTCATAAGAGGCTCCTAGGAGGGGCTAGGTGAGCTTCCACCTTCACATGGTTGGCCCTGTTAAGTAGAGAATGTTAAACTATTCTTGAAACAAAGAGAAGCTCAATAATTTAAGGTCTCAGTCCACGGAGATGCTGAAAAAATGAAGAGAATCAATGATGGAGATTTTTTAGATTATGAGAAGATGTATATGGAGTGGAGGCCAGATTGAGTACTAGTACAAAGATGATGATTCAGTAACCTACATCTATAAAACCTTCACAATTATCCCTTCTTTGGCCTCCACTCATTCGTCTTCTCAAAAATGGTTATCTAGAAACTTGGATAGTGTTTCTCATCCATGCACAAAATGTGCTAGTGATCGTATAAAATTACTTTAGGCCTCCAGTATTGATGAGATGTACAAGTGTAAATTTTTTTTGTGAGACTGTGATCAATTTGTGTAGTGTACATAAATGCATGGCGGTGATTATTCTCGATGATCAAGAGGTAGCTAGGACAGTAGCTAGGACTAAAGATAACACATCTCAAGGGACCATCATAGGTTGTCTCTTTCTTCGGTCTATATTATTGATAGGATTTTTTACCTTTCATTAGCTCACCAAATCTAGGGATTTGAAAGAATTTAATAGAATATTTTCATGACAACATATATTATTTAAGTTGATGTTGCACGAATTTATCTACTTTGCGCACTTGTATACTATGAAGATGGCCATGCTTCTTTATCACCATCCTCATAGTCTACAAGTGCACGAAGTAGATAAATTCATGCAACGTCAACTTAAATAATATATGTTGTCATGAAAATATTCTATTAAATTCTTTCAAATCCCCAGATTTGATGAGCTAATGAAAGGTAAAACATTCTGTCAATAATATAGATCGAAGAAAGAGACAACCTATGATGGTCTCTTGATCTACGTTAACGATAATGACAGCGCTATGCTTTTGACAGACAAAATGTTGGAGAAAAATAATTTACGATATTTATTGTGATAGTAATGCTATACGTTCGACAGGGAAACCTGTTGGAGAAATGTTGCATAACTATCACTCTTCCGATAGTTTAAGTGTCGTAAATAGAAAAATTTTGACAGACCCTTCAACATTAAAGCCATATCACCGACAGGTAGATCTGTTAGAATTCGGTGCAAACTATCACTATTCCAACAGTACTAATGTCAGAAATAATTTTTTGACAGTTTGTTCTGACAGAGACTGTATATTTCTGATAGGTCTTCTTATCGGAATTCCAATGGATGAACCGTAGGAAATGCCATAACGAATCCGTTGTCATGTGCAATTTTTTGACATGACATGGTGTCAGTAAACTGACAGGTATGTCTTCTGTCACAATTTCAAACACAAAAATGGCGACGGACTCAAGTGTCAAAATTCTGACAAATGAGCATTGCAAATCTGACAAATAGCCATTGGAATTTGACCTTAAATGTACTAGTGGGGGTAGTGCTAAGGAAATTTTGCATAGCGGATCAAATTTATTCCGCTCTAGATAGAATTTCATCAGCCCAAGACTCTTGAGCTCATTTTTGGCCTCCTTGGCTGCTGCCAAACTGCAAGTATAACTCCCACAAGTGATTGGGAATGGGACATTTGTAACCTTCTTTACCATGAAGAGGGCGTGCAGCTCTAAGATCTGCCGATAGTATTCCAAAAGAATTACCTTATTCCCATAGTGTTTGGGAAATAAGTAGGGTTTCCCGTAGAAGCCGGTCACCTGAATGTATGTATGTTCCTAGTATTGAATGTAATACCGACCATAAGAGCCAACTAGGTACATTGCCTCCTTGGAGAGCCGGTATCTAGCATCTCGAGTAGGTGTGAGGAGGTTGTAGTAGATGAAGGCATCGTTCACCTGGCAGAAGCTGAGGAAACTAGCCTCCCATTGGATCTGTGGGAAATAGACCAAGGGAGCATTCTGGCCTAGGCCAATCCCAAGTACACCCTCTATTAATAACCCATTTTTAATGGGGTGTTGTTGTGCCAAAGCCCACAAAACATAGGACATCATGTAAAATTTGGAAGACTTGGCGACCTGGAGAAGTTAGGAGTCCACATGATTGGCAATGATTGTTGCCCAGTCAAAGTTCTACTTACTAGAAGAGATGTCAAGTAGGAAATAATACATCCACACTAAGAATTCATGGGCATGGGGTTGTCCGAAGACCCTGCTTAGTGCAATAATCCCCATTTGTATGCTTTCTCTAAATTTGGTCCTGGGGATTTCAAGCTTCATCTTCTTGAAGTCTTTCCTTGGCACCTTGAGCCATTTGTTTTTAAGATACTACCAGGCCATGTGCTCCAATTTCTAATATTCCTCTAAGGCCAGAGCTAGGGTGAGGATGACTACATCATCAAATTGGGGAATTCCCAAACCTACTTGAAAAGTTGCGACATCCAGAGACACCATAGGGGTTGAGTATCTGGTTGGGATTGGGGAAGCAAGCATCTACCCATACAACTGTATCTTAGTGTCCTGCAACAGTGAGGATAAGCTCTAGGGCTTGCACGGAGCAAGGGAAACAAGAAGCCTTGAGAATTTGGGAATTGCCCACGTTGATGGCCAATGGGTCCTTGGCCGTCCGTTGTATGAACATTCACTAGGGCCTGCATCTCAGCCCATGCTCCAACACTAGTGTCAGTGATCAACTAGAGCTTGAAATCAACTTTTGATCCCAGGATCTCCTCTCCCTTTAGATACTTCATCATTAGTGGGAGTTTCTCTAAGATCTTCTCGGCCTTTGTTCTGGTAGTTGCTCTGGTCAAAGTGGTGGGGAGGTCTAGACTCCCTAGTGGAGATGATGCAAATAACTCATATATGATTGATGAGTTTTCTATTTGGATAACCTACAAAACAAGATGACCATCAGTATATGTATAAGAAATAGTATTACTCCAGGCTCTAGAGATCTTACCATCACATCACACCTATTCTTGAAAGAACTGTTAGTTCATGTCAAACCCAAGAAAGATACACATATAATGAAATAATTTTAAGAGTGAGCTATTTCTAGAACTCCAAGGTATTTTAGCTTGTATGAGAAATGAAACAAAGGCCAACTAGAGACCTGGGACATGGATTCTAGAAAACTAACCGCTAAGTGACATGGCCAAAATGCCATCCATACTAGGCTGACATGGGTGTCACATGGCCATGTAGTAAATGGGAGTTATGGCATTAACGTCGACAACTATCCAAATGCGTGCAGAGCGAATGCCACTTGGGCTGGTTTTAAATGCTCACATGGGAAATTAATCTGCAATAAAGACTAACTCAATGGAGGAGAGAGAAAATGACCATGGCTCAAACCAGCAAGGTGTCGAGTCTAAACCAGGTAGTTTTGGGCAAGAGGGCGAGATCAAAAAAATTGGGAAGACACGTAAAGGTATGGTGAGTTCAACACGGGCATAGAAGGATATACATGGGATATACATCAAAAGTATAGAGGGCTGAGACATATATACATATTATACAAAACTATACATATGAAATTTTGTAATGTACAAAATATACACACAACAAGCTAACTTGCAGCTGCATAGAGGGCAGACAACCTTCTGGCAGCACCAATCCACCAACAGGGGGGTGACAAAAGATAAAACCAGGGATGAAAAAAAAAGAAAAATAGAAAGGAAACAAAAAGCAAAAGCAAACAGGAAAAAACCAGAAAACTAGAGACGAGAGAAAGAAAAGCCGAAAGCCTGCCTTGAAATATAGAAGGTGTGGGAAAGACGAGCAAGGGAGGCACTTTGCAACAAGCACACCTTCAAAATACCATGAATGAGCACTCTACAAATCACTGATAATTAACCACTAAGCACAGGGAGAAAAAGTTGTTTAGATTGCCTTAATCACCTTAAAATTGCTCTGACTGCTCTAAGTGTTTGATCGCGGTAAATGTGAAAATGACAGGTAACATCTATTTATACCCCCTAGGGTAAAAATTGGTTGTCTTTATTTTTGAAAACTTCAGAACAAGCAAACCTCTGGACTCTGGGCCCGAGGATTCCATGTGACCATACCTTCTCGCGAAAGAAGACATCATGGCAAAGAATTCTGAAGTCCAAAATTTAGCTCTGGAAAGAACAAACAAACTCTAAGAGTGGGTCCTAGAGGCACAGTAAATCCAAGGCAAAAGAAGGACAGCCCTTGCAGCAGAAAATCTTGGAGGGAAAATAAAGAAAAAAAAAGAAAACAAGGGGAGAGCAAAAGTGAAAGAGGGGGACCCAACATTTTGCCTACAAAATGTAGGGACGGGTATGCAGGGCATAACAAGGTCTAAAGATAAATTGTTTAAGGTTAGATAGAGATGGAGAGTTTACATCAGATATGTTTAAGACCTACTATGAAGAGTGTGGAATATACTAACAAACATCAGCTCCTAGGACACCAAAACAAAATGGGATCACAGAGTGAAGAAACAAAACTATACTAGATGTTGCAAGGACTATATTGATTAAAGAGAATGTGTCACATATACATTAGAGAGAAGCTATTAGTGCTACAGTCTACACTTTAAACAAAATTCACAGTAGAGAAGGTAATAGTTATACACCTTATGTACTTTGGTTTAATCATGCTCCTACTATTACTTCATAATATTTGTTAGCAAGTATTATATCAAAAGCTATAATGAGATAGGAAAAGTTGATGCTAGAAGTGCTAAAGGAATTTTCCTTGGTTATTCAACTAAAAGAAAGGCTTACAAATGTTTCAATCTAAGATAGAGGAAGTTAGTTGAAAGTGCTAATGTGAGAATTGATGAAATATTTCAGATTTAGGAAATAATGTATGACTGTAGTCAGTGTTGGTTGTCTTTCTAGTTTTAAAGTCTTGCTATAAAAATTTTGAGTTCCCAGTCAGAATCTTGCTTAGAAGGTCAAATTAATGTCGAATGCTATCAAAATTTCTCTACAAATAATGGTCTCTGAGTGATAAAATTCAAAGAAGTGTGTAAAACCCTAGGTCCTAGGTTAGTTTTCATTCATACTCAAGAAAAAACCCTAGTTCTTCATAATCGCTTCTAATTTTTAGTTACTTTTTTAGAAAATTTGAGTCACTTAAGTCATATGTCTTTTTCATGTTTTAATGGTAGTTTCAAAGTCTCTTTAAGCTTTAAGAATATTCCATTTTACTTCGAGACTTAGTGAAATGCTTTGGTTGTGTTATCTCGATAAGAAAATAATATGCTTTGAAATATTGTGAGATTTCACGCAGGCCATTGATTTAGATTGAGATCATGTGGTTTGCACAAAGTCTTGTTTGAAACCCCAGAGTTAAAGAATCATGATAACTTTGAGATTATTCAGTTGTATAAACTCATAAACAGATTAGAGTTAAAGATGGGTTGAAATTTTCATGCAGTCGCGTGATCGCAAAAGGAAACAGGAGTTAAGTCAAATCTTATGAGACTCAAGGAAAGCCATTGATTTGCAAGATGATCTAGCGGCGGGCATGAAGTCTCAAGATAAACTCTACAGTTAAGAAATTATAAAGAGAATTCGAGTTTCTTCAGTCACGATGTCTCACAAGTTCACCAAGGTTAAGAGATGAGTTAAATTCATTAAGTCGTGTGATATCTCCAAAGAGAATAAGGGTTAAGCTAAACATTGTGGGATCTAGCATCTATCGTCTGATTTCAAGTTGATCTTGTGGCCAGTGCTTAGTCATGAGATAAAAGTTCATATGAATAAAATTTTAAGAGATGTAGCGACTACCGTCAAATTAGAGAAAGATCTAAAGGCTAGGGTTCAATCTCGAAGTAAACCTTGAGTTAGATGATTTATTCAGTGACAACAAGATTCACTTAGTCACAAAGTCTCTATGATAAATATGGTTAATAAAGGATAAGATAGGACCCAATGAAGTTTGCAGCAAAGAAGTATGAACCATAATAGAGAAAAGTTATGATGGATGGCGTTAAGTCGCTCAAAGAAGTCAAAAAGTAAAAGAAAGTTTAGCGATTCAGTGGTAATTATGCAGATGTTGACATGTGTTTAAGGAATCTCAGAGATCTACAATTTGCGTAAAGTCTCAATGAAAACCCGAGGTTGAGAAATTTATCCTATGATTTAGAGATAGCTTTGGTCATGAAGTCTCATAGTAAACTACAATTAAGGATAAAGATAATGATATTACACGTGAATCATTGGATTAAAAGATGATCTAAGGGTAGTCATGAAGTCTCTAATCAAATACAAAAAGTAAAAAATGGATGTGAAATTTCATGTGAACCATCTGATTGAAAGAAGATCTAACGATGGTCACATAATCTCAAATGAAACTAAAGGTCAGTAAAATCTTTTAGCAACTTTGAATTTGTACAGTCGCATAATCTCAAATGAAAGTTAAGGTTAGTAAAATCTTTCAGCGACTTTGAATTTGTATAGTTGTGAAGTCTCTAAAGAATCCAAAGGTTAAACAAGACAAGTTATTTAGCTTTAGTCACGGAATATCTAAACGAAACATGAGTTAAGTGAATCTATTCAATTACTAAGAGATAAATGTTCATCAAAGTTTTGATCATGTGGTGATCATTAAATCTCATAATAGAACCAGAGTTAAAGCTAACTCTCAGCGACAAGGTGATCAAGTAGTTGCATGGTCACTAAGAAGAACTAGAGTATAAGCAAGGTAAAGTATAAGGTTTTCTCCCACACAATTAGCCAATTAGAACATAAGGATTATGACAACATGCTTTAATATTTTTTGAGTTGTGATAATATAATATTAGATCTTGAGCCTATTTCAAATATAATAAGGTTTTAAAAGAAAAATTGCTCATTCAAAATTGATCACGTGTTAGTTTCAAATGCCATGGATAGGAGGATAAATTGATATCAAAGAAAGTAGAATTAACGACAAAAGTGACTGAATAGAAAATTCATGATTTTTGAAGAGATTGGTGCATTAATTTCTCTGAATAAATAGGCATTACTGTTGTTTATTTCATTTTACCAGAGTTTAATTTTTCAGAGCTAAGAATTTACATAAGTGATCAGTGCTTTGAAGATAACAGAGTTATACAGATTTGCAAAGTGAGGAAAGAGATTTGATCAGTAGTGTTCTAGTTCAATGTAGACAAGATTAGTTGAGCAATGAGCATTGTTTCAACTAGCGAAAGGAGCGAAGATGTTGATGATGATCAGAAGGGAAAGAGAAATTACTCTGATGAATTTCTTACTTTGCTCCTAGGATCAAATCAAGGAAATAAGGTAAATGATGAATACATTGGAGATAATATGGCTTATATTAGAGATGATAAGAATCCTAACTATTTAGGATATCATGTGTTTAATTATTTAAATAAGAATAGTGAGGATGTTTTTCCTATGTCAAACTCTTGGACGTTAGGGTTAGCTAAATTGATAGTTCAAGATGTGTTTGTAGATGTAGATTCATTGTTAGAACTGGCCAATATGTATGACACAGTTTCAAAGACCATAAAAATGGATGATGGTACAACCCTAGTGACTTTAGATAGGGTATCATTCATGAAAGCTTTCAATATATATAATCCCTACATAGCAGAGATAAACTAGAAGACCTTAGCTGTTAGATATACGAGGGAGGCTTGTGTTGTAGCCAAATTGACTGAAGCCCGTGTGCCAAAAGGAACCAGAAACTACATAGCACCTATTCTTAGGGATAATGCACCCTATTTTTACAAAGGACCTAGCCTTTTATATGAAGTACATTTCCTATGGCTTGTGTAGGGTTCTAGGAGTTGATAGTGGAAAAGAAAGGATATCCTCTTATATTCTAATGATTATTTTGGACTTTCAAAGTCCCTATATCAACACAGATTATGATTACATTCAATATGTAACTAAAATAATGCATCAAGGGTTTGTGGATATCTAGAAGAAGGAATCCAACCCTAAATTCCTACAGTATTCCTTATTGATGCATTTGATTTTGTTCTGTAATTTCAATATCATGGACCATCCCAATTTGAGATCTAAAACATTCTATCATGGTCAATCCAACCCTGTACAACTATGGTTGAGGGTATAGAATTATACATCCAGGGAGAATGAGTTCTGTGGTTTCCAGAATTGGATGGTATATCCATTATTGAGTAACCTAGGAGTCAATATGACTAGGCTACCAATCAAGGTATTGCATCTTCTGAGACCCTACAAATTTGTTGATAAGTGGAATCGAGATCTCAACTAGGAACACTTATACTACCATAATAATTTCACTCTGATAAGAGTTTATGGTTTCTCCTAGCCTCCACACATTTTACCATACTAGGTGCCACCAAGGATTGTTGTCATGGAATTTAGATGGTAGCTTATGTTGACTGATAAGGAGAATTTGACTCTACATAGAAAAGAAACATTCACACCTCAAAAATTTATTGTTTCTAATTTTACAATTATTAAGAGGGCCTATGATTCAGTGAGCAAATGGTTAAGTCACTTTAGGATGAGTGTATCCTTGTATAGGTATGTGGATATAGAGGGATTTATATCTAGTACAAAAAGGCTCTTGACACTCACTCTTTCTAATACTAAAGTGCATGAGAAATGTGACAAGGAAGATCTTATGAGGAACATCCTAAAAGAGGATGAAATTACAAGTAGGACAACAAAGTTCCAAGAATTGAAGGATTTAGAGAAACAACTTAATAAGAAAGGGATCCCTTTTGGGGGTTACTTCCCTAGTATGCCTTATCTAAAAAGTCTAGATAAGATGATTGAATCCTATGGAACACCGTGCAGCCAATTAGAAGAACAAATAGAGGATAAGGATAGAGGTCCTAACAAAAATTAGTCCTCACAATACAATGATAGTATCTTCTGAGTACACAACCCTCCACCAATGGATAAGCCACCTCAGATAGAGGAAAATATAATAGATTTGACACAAGGAAAAGAGGTTGAGGTAGTTCTTGAACCTCCACAAAAGAAACAAAAGGTGGAAACAGGGGAGCCTTCTGATGTCAAGGCATAGAAGAGGAACAAAGATAAAGTGAGTGCATTATTCACTAGAACCAAATCATATGATCATCAACTGAGGAAATTCATAAGAGAAGGAAAGAAGAAAAGTGAGAACATAAAATAAAATGTTGAGATGCCTCTCTTGTTATGTTAAGATTAAAGGGAGCTGATACAAGAAGAATTCTTGAGAGATGATGAGTTAAAAAAACCAAGGAATTCAAGGATTTTCTCATATGGGAAAAATAACAAGTAGGGTCACAGTTACAATTGGGAGGAGGAGAAGCAATAAAAAGTGAAACCTTGCAGGTTCTTCAAGAATATGATCTTGAATTAGAGAACATGATGCCAGATGAAGCTAAACAATTATTAAATTATAGTGGGATGCTACTAGTAGAGGGATGGGATCTGGCTTCAACTTTCATCATAGATCAAATCAGGAGGCAGCCAAATATAAAAAAAAATTTAGAGATAAAGGTAGGGGATATGATTAAAGGATGTGGTTATAATTCACAGTCTTAAACCCTATTCATGTGGGCTCTAGCTCCCAAGACCCAGAAGCCATCATTAATAATATACAAGAGAAGATGGATGGGGAAAAAATCATCTGGTCCATCCACAATACAAGAGATTTGGAGATTTCACAGGCCCTAACTCATTTTTCTCATTTAAATGAAGAAAAATTTGTGCAAATGTCAAATAGATATCAAAATCTATTTTATGAAGCAAGTCATGTTGTGAAAGATAGAGAGTTGGGTTCAATAAACATAAATGAACTAGAAAAGCTAGTAGTAGAATTGAATGAAAAGTTACAAGAGATTCTTGAAGTTGCTCCTACTAATCCTAAACAGGTTGCAGATGCATTGGTATAAACAAAGGATGTAGGGGAGGTTTAGAAGGAAATAGAGAAAAAGGATAGTGAGCAGAATAATGTGGATTTAGAAGTCTTTTTGAATATTTTGCAACACATGATCAATATTTTGAGGGATAAGTCTAATCTTAGACATGGAGCCTACAACAAATTGCTTGGTTTTCAGATAGAGGTGACTAATTTTTTTTCAACATTGAACCCCTATTTTGGGACTTGGTTAGTTAGGAAAAATATATTTGAGAGATTAGAAGCCCTACAACCACTTAGGGCTGACCTCCCAGAAATTGTGACACAAGTTGGTGAGGAGATAGAGAAAATGGGGGCAGGGATAACTTTAAGAAATCCCCTCTAGAAAAAGATATAAAATCTTGGCAAATCTTTCATTTTATTTTTAAAAAAATTAATTCCTATTGGCGAATCTCTCAAGTTTTTGGGAAAACAAATTATTTGTATTGGCGATTATTTTTTAAACACAATTTTTTTGTAGAAAATATTGACGAATCTCAAACAATAACAAAAATTTCATTAATGACCATGGAAAATAATTATATTTAAATAAAAAAGAGTTCTTATAGAAAATTATTAGGCAAACTATGAAAATATTTTATGGGTTTAAGGGAAATCTATAGTATCTAGTTGCTACCATTTATTTAAAATATAATCAAATAATCCTCATTGTAATGTGTGAGATAAATGTATCGATATTTTTATTTACACTTTGCCCAAAAATTGGTCAATGGTTTAGGGTTTGGCAAAGAGTTAATCATCATCCAATATTAAAGAGAATAAATCATTTACACTTCAGTTAAAGAAAATATATATGTTTAAGCAGTTGTATTAGAGAATATAGTTCAGTTTTTTGATTCCTTAAAGAGAGAGTCACTAGGTTAGCCCTCCAAGGTTCAAAGAACTCCAAAAGGAAGAAGGATGAGAATCCTTATCTCACTGATGTTGGTTATTTTCAAGATCATAATTTGGCTTATAATGCTCTGTATTATGTTAATTACTATCATCTATAAGGTGTTTTATCAATTGATTCATAAAAATACATCTAGCCAATTAGTGAAAGCCCTAATCCACTATAACAGATACTGAGTATCAGTGACCATTTGAAGGTACACCTGCCTGAGCCAATGGATCTCAAAGTAGAAGGAGTAATTATTACTCATCAATTAGGCTTTGTCTTTCATGTACAAAAAATTGGAAATATAAGGTTTAAGCATTCATACTATTTTTCAGTCCTGCAAGAAAAATCCCTAACAAATTGGCGGCTCTACTAGGGACTAAAAAGTTTTTATTGACCAAATTTAGAATATCTCTAGTGCTTTAAAAGTTAATTTAGTTTACAGCTGGGTTTTCCTATCTAAGTCACTCTTGTAGTATTCATATTTAGGTTGTGCTATTTTTTCCCAACTTGTTTTGTATGGCAACTCTCAAACAAAATCTATGTAATCAGTGTTAAAGTAAATTTCAAATATTCATACACATCCTTTTCAAATATGAATACAAGATCAAGAGTGAGAGATAATCTTGAAGTTGAGTTGGATAGTGTAATTCCAACTACTTCTAGGACTATAATTTATTGGAGAGAAAATAAGAACCAAGGTAATATAGATAACTCATCTCCTAGAAAAGAAGAAGACAACACTAGAAGAAAAGATGCAAACCAATCCAGTGATGAGGGGGACACCTCAAAGTATGAAGAAGCCCCTAACCTAGGATTAGAAAAATTTGAAATTACTAGCACTTATATTTAGAGAGAAGGGAATGATACTATCATTTCAAATTCTGAAGTTCCTTCTGATGAGCTTTCCAAAGAAGAAATAATCTTAATGAGGCAGTTATTCAGCAAAAGAAGAGAGAAAAAGATTTAAAAAACAAAAAACAAGATCAAAGAAATATTGATAAATTTAGAAGAAGATCATTAAGAAATAAAGAAGAAAAGAATATTGAAGGTTCTTTTAGAGATCAAGAGACATCAGTCACTCACAAAAATTTTGGTTCTCAAACTTCTAGAGGTAAAGGAAAAAGGAAAGTTACTGGAAGTGAAATTGATGAACCAAAAACTCACAAAGTCCTAACAGAACAAATGTCTAAGCTAGACACTGATCTTGAAATATCAAGAAGGGAGAAAGAAACCATGGCTAAAATGTTGGAAAAGGAAGAAGCAAAAGATTCCACCTTGGAGATGAAGAAGAATTTATTGATTTCTTGCAATATTCTAGATACTCCTATGCTGGTTGTGAAAGTGTTACAAATTCAAAAGCCAAAGTTGCCACTTTCTAAGATGATAATAAATTTCAAAGGAAACCACTTCATCCAGAAAGGTAAAAAAAATTTAATTTTATTGGTATTCCTTGCTACCCTAATACAATACCTAATGATATTGGGGAAAAACTCCCAAAGTTTTCAGGAAGTAATGTTATTTCTTGTGATGTACATTTGAGAAAGTTTATAGATATCATAGATGATCTGAATATTAATAATGAATATGTCCTAATGAAGATCTTTGTTCAATCCTTAGTAGAAGATGCTATGGAATGGTTTAGAGGATTATATAATGCTTCTGTACCATCTATGGATGAATTAATAGACTTATTAAAAGATCAGTATGGTGACAAAACAAATGAAGGATTCTTGTTAAATGACTTCAATAATATAAAGAAAAATTTCAATGAAGAAGTCATTGAATTCAACACAAGATTCCAAAGATCCATGTACAAGATAATTAAGCAGATCAAACTAGATGACAAGGTATGTATCACCACATATCTGAATGTTTTTGAGTCTAAGATGGGGTACGCTCTCAGAGATAAAAACCCTAGAAGTCCTATTGATGGATATAAGATAGTAGTGAATATAAAAATGAACAAAAGAGTGTCAGGGAAATTGGGTAGAAGAGATGATGCATGTTTTAGTAGGATCAACCAAAAAGAACTCGACTATAAAGAATATAAGGCTCCAAAAAGAAATAGATCATCGAATAGGATGCAGAATCACCCTTATGGTACCCAGTTTAAGGATGGAAAGCCTATTGTCCCACCAAGAAAGGATAAACCTGAAAATAGGACCCCTAATCCTTTACAAAAAAATGCTATAAACATGTGCAGTGATACTTATTGGTGTTAATCTTGTCAATCCCCACACAACCCTAATTTTTATGTTGTATCCCTACACATAAGTGCTAGTGAAGGGAAATAAGATGAAGAAGGTGAGCTATGTGATCATAATCAATGTGATATGACTAATTATTATGCATGCCCTAATGTAGAATATGAAGATGAAATTGAGAACCATGATATGTATGGTTCACAAGGAATAATGGAAGTATATCGTCAACAATTCTTGTCTGACAGTGAAGAAGAAGAGGTTGATGATATAAGATGCTATGCTCAGAATAGTCAAGAATCTACTACAATAAGAAAAGATTCTTGGTACAAGAGCACCCAAACTAAACCAACTACTCCTATGGACCCTAGGAGTTCTCTCAAGGTCCTAAGAGGCCTTTACAAATGCTAAGACATTAGGATTAGACACTGGATCACCACGTAAGACCATAGTACCAAGATTGGCACATTATGAGCCCTTCGGTCACTATGAGTCATTAATGATCCCAAACCCTAGGAATAGTTTATTTTTGATTTTTTAGTGTTTTTATCCACTAGGGATCACCTAAATAACATCTTGACCAAATTTGGTCATTAGATTTGCAAATTTGCAAAAAATGTAAAAGTTGCTCAAAAGTTGTCAAGCAACTTTTGAGCAAACTTAACAACTTTTTAAAAACCAACACCCAAATGGTAAATCCGGTTCAAAATTGTCATGCAGCTATTTGGAATGCCTACATTATCCCTTTCAGGTGGGTGGTAGGTTGATGATGTACTTTGATATTTGAAAATCAATAAAAGTAACCATTTTCTTGCATTCTGAAGAAAATAGTCATCGTGTAGGGTTGGGTACGAATAGAGGGGAATGTAAGTCTAACACCAAAATTTAGGGGTACGAATCTACTTCCATTTTGTCTTGGTCTCATGTGCTAATTGATCTTGTTTTGAAATTTATCCCATTTTCAAACTCACTGCCTTGATTATAGGACCTAATTCAGGGTTTCTTAGTAATTTAAGTTTATTTCTCCTTTCCACCATGGGAATTTAATGGCCCTTGGTGGAAAGATTGTTTTTAGGTTTCTCTTCAATATTATTCAAGATACCTGTTCTTCAATTTGTAGGGAAATGGAAATGAAGTGATGCCCTAGGTGTATATCCTTATGTATGCACCTATCCATAATTAGGACAACAGTCATAACTTTTGTTTGGGGATTGAATAGTAGCTCTAAGTCAGAGGAAGAGTGATTTGTGTACACCCTCACATGACCCAATCATCATTTCGGGCATTGGATTCATTTAAAAGACACTTGTATTTTAAATGGAGACCTAATTAGGGCTAATTGGTGGAGAAATTTGGTGTGTTATTTTGTCTTCTTTTTAATTTCAAGTTCTAGGGCTTGAGTCCAAGGTCATAGGCAATAAAGGGTGTCTGAATCCCCAACCAGTTCATAGGGTTATGTGGAAGAATCTCACTTGAGATCAAAATTCCTTGTGAAAAAGGCTACAAGCATAGTCTTGTGATTGTGAAGAAACCATGTCTTATGGATTTCATTTGAGTGAAAGAACCATGGGAACTATTCAATAGGAACCTAAATAGACCATACCTATAAGAATATGTCACCCCTGGTCCTATATGTCACTTTGGGGGTATTCTTCTGAATGAGGGTCATTTTCTTGTGAGACCAACCTTGGTAGTTGGTGTTGGAGGATTGGTGAAACCTAGTGATTAGGTTACCCTTGGAGGTTTGGGGTTGTGATAGCCTTAACCAAGTCCTTCTTCACACTTGTGATAAGTGTCAAGAATTTTGGTTTTTAAAGTTGGTGATCTAGGAAACATTGCCCTATTTTGAGACCTTTGGCAAGCTTCTGGTTGCCCACTTTGCATCAAGTGGTATCAAAGCTATGTCTTCTCTTGAGGATTAATATTTCCCTTCAAGGGTTACAAACATTGAATTGGAAAATATGGTGAGAGAAAAAAGGGAAGAAAATGTACCCTTGACAAGGAGACTGCAAGAGTTGGAGAGCTAAGGTAGAAAGGGGTAAGGAAGTTTCATCTGGTGATGAAGATGGGAGAGAATCAGATGAGGAAACCCCTAATTAGGATGAGAACATTCCTGCATACCAGAGACCCCTTCTAGATGCCTTGAAATCTATGGGGTGAAGAACCATGGAATAAAAGTTGGATCTACCAACTTTTAGTGGAAAAATGAATGCAGATGTGGCCTTAGATTGGATAGAGGCCCTAACTAGCTTCTTTGAGTGTGAGGACATTCCTATGAAGCAAAGAGTGAAGATGGAAAGATCCAAGTTGAAGGGAGCAGCCCTAACTTGGTAGAACTTCATCCAAATAGAGAGGGTGAAGAATGGGAAGAGCATGGTCTCTTCATGGAACAGGATGATTGCATTGGTCAAGGACACTTATGTGCCTGAAGACTATGGGGTAAAACTCCATAGAAGGAAACAAATCCCAAAGACAAAGGATATGGATGTAGGCTCATACACTGAGGAGTTCCTAAAGTTTTGTATGAAGACAAATGTGGCTGAAGATGAAGAAGAAAAGTTGGCAAGATATTTGAATGGTCTTAAAGTATCCATTCAGGATGAACTCAGCCTACATTTCCCTACCTCAGTGAACAAGTGTTATCAAATGGCACTCAAGGTAGAGGAAAAGTGGAAGAGAAAGAAAGAGTTTGGAAAGGGTAAGACTAATGATAGAGGGAAAAATTTCAAAGGAAGAGGAACCTCTTGGAATAGAGGGAAATATAGTGGTAATAGCAGTAGGACCCCTGACCAGGGAGACAAAGAGACCAATGATTCAAACACAAGAGGAAACCATAGAGGGAGAAGACCCTTCAATAGGTGGAGGACAGAAAATGGAAGAGGAAATTGACCATTGAGGTGTTACTACTGGAATCAATTAGGACAGCATGCAGGATGATACCCTGAGAAGAGGAACAATAACAACCAAGGAGAAAGGAGAGCAAAAATTATTGAAGAGGACAAGCATGAGGACAATATAAGGGACTTAGAACCAGAGGAAGGAAAATTCTTGATGATGAGACAAGTCTTCCTCCAATTTCCACAAAGACAAGAACCTCTTTAGGATAAAGATCAAATGCAATGGGAAGGTATGTAACTTACTTATTAATTCTGGTTCAACTGAGAATTTAGTTTCTTGTGAAATGGTTCAAAAACTAAATCTTCCTAAGAAGCCTCATCCTTTTCCTTACCATGTGTCTTGGTTAACAAAGGGTTAGCAAAACCTTGTCAGTAAACAAGCAAGGATAGAGTTTTCAATAGCAGATTTTAAAGATATATTTCTTTGTGATATTGTTGAAATGGATGCATCCCACATCCTTTTAGGTAGGCCTTGGAAGTATGATGTTGATGTCACACACCATTGTAGAAAAAATACCTACTCTATCACCAAGGATGGGAAAACATTCACCGTGAAACCCCTGCCTGATAACAAGACTGAGAAAGAACCAACTGTCATAGCCATGGGGGAGAAAGAAATGTTAAAAGTTTTGAAAGAATCTGAATCTGAACCATATGTCTTAATATCCAAGCCTAAGGATAATGTAAGATCTATTAAGGATGATCCTATACTAGATGAAGTTCAAAAGTTACTCATAAAATATATTTCTCTCACTTCTATTGACCTACGCACAACCCTCCCTCTGTTAAGAGATATTAGTCATCAATTTGACTTGAAACCTAGCTCCTCTTTGGCCAACAAAGCCCCATACAAGATGAATCCAATGCAGCATGCTGAGATTATGAGGCAAGTGAATGAACTTCTCGAGAAGGGACTCATCCAAAAGAGTCTCAGACCATGTTTTGTCCCTTTAGTTTTAGACCCTAAAAAGGATGGCAATGGAGATTATGTACTGACAACAGAGCATTAAACAAGATAACAATAAGATATAGATTTCCAATCCCAAGAATAGAAGATCTTCTGGACCAACTAGGCACTGCTTGTTACTTCACTAATATTGATTTAAAATTGGGATATCATCAAATCAAGATTAAGCCTGGAGATGAATGGAAGGCAGCGTTTAAGACAACTGAAGGGTTGTTTGAATGGATTGTTATGCCTTGTGGCTTGAGAAATGCACCTAGTACATTCATGAGATTAATGAATGGGGTCTTTATTGATTTTATTGGAAAAAATTTGGTCATATATTTGGACTGATTTAAATTCATAGAAAAGAGGAACATCTTGATCATGTTGAGCAGGTTCTAAGAAGACTCCATCAGCACAAGTTAGTGATTAACTTGGAAAAATGTATGTTTATGAAAAAGGAACTCATCTTCCTAGATTTTGTCATCTCTCACGACACTCTCAAAATGGATCCAGAGAAGGTTGCAGCAATAGTCAATTGGCCTCCACCAAAGAACCAAGGTGATGTTAGAAGCTTTCATGGTTTAGCAACTTTTTAAAGAAAGTTCATCAAGAATTTTAGCCATGTGTGTGCTCCTATGTTGGACACAATAAAAGGTGGAAATAAGACTAGGTTTGAGTGGACTAAGGAGGCATAAGATGCTTTCCAATATCTCAAGAGTAGAGTGGCACAATACCCAATCTTGGTACGAAAAGTATTCACTATTGAAACTGATGCAAGCAACTTGGCCATAGGGGCATTCTTGAGCCAAAATGGTAAGGCTATAGCATTTTTCTTAGAAAAATTGAATGATTCCAAGAAGAGGTATTCTACTTATGATTTAGAGCTTTCTACAATGGTGCAAGCTTTGAAAAAGTGGACACACTATTTACTCCCTAAAGAATTCATTATTTATATTGATAACCATGCTTTAAGTTTTCTAAACAGTCAGGAGAAGCTTGGAGTCAAACAAATTAAGTGGATGGAGTAGTTGCAAGGATATACCTTCAACATAAAAACACAAAAAAGGAGTGGCCAAAAAGTGGTTGATGCCCTAAGTAGAAGGATTGGATTAGTTGATGAAGTTCAACTTCAGAGTGTAGGGATTGACTCCCTAAAACACCTATATGCTGATGATACAAAATTTAGAGAGGCTTTTAAGGTATGCACTAAAATCGTTGGCAAATACCATACTAAATTTTCTGATTTTCTGATTCAGAATGGATTATTGTTTAAAAGATCCCAATTGTGCATCCATAAATGTTCCATGAGAAAAAACATTATAAAGGAGAAACATTATGGTGGATTAGGAGGACATTTTGGCATAGATAAGACCACTAAATTAGTAAAAAAAAGTTATTTTTGGCCAAAAATGGGGAATGAAATGAAGAAATTTTTTTGAGCCTTGTACTATTTCCCAGCAAGCAAAGGGTGTATCCACTAACCAAGGATTGTATCAACCCCTACCAATTCCCTCTAGGCAATGGGAATCAATTTCTATGGATTTTGTTGTGGGTTTGCCAAGGACAAAACAGGGTTATGATAGTGTTTTTGTAATAGTCTAAAGATTTAGTAAAATGGTTCATTTTGTTCCTTGTAAGAGAAAAAATGATGCCTGTCATATAGAAAACCTATTATTTAAGTAAGTGGTTAGGATACATTTCCTACCACAAACAATAGTGTCTTATAGAGATGTAAAATTTCAGGGTCACTTTTGGAGGACACTCTTCAAAAAGTTGGGCACAAATCTGACTTATAGTTCAGCATACCACCCTCAAACAGATGGGAAAATGGAGGTGGTAAATAGATCACTTGGTAACTTCTTGAGATACTTAACCAAATAGTATACACAAAGTTGGGACATGATCCTACCTCAGGAAGAATTTGCATTCAATGACTCCATGAATAGATCCACTGGAAAGACACCATTTCAAATAGTGTATGGATTCATCCTAAAGGTCCATTAGATCTAGTGGAATTTCCATATGATTTCAGAGTGAGTGCACAAGGAGAGGAGCTAGCCAAACTAATCTCTAAAGTGCAAACAAAGGTAAAAGAATCACTACAATAATCAACTATGAAATACAAAGCACAAGCAAACAAGAGGAGAAGAGAAGTTCACTTCAAAGTTGGAGATAAGGTATGGGCATACCTAAGGAAGGAGAGACTCCCTAAAGGTATATATTCCAAGTTGCACATGAAGAAGATTGGTCCTTGCACAATCCTCACCAAGATGGGTGAAAATTCTTATGAGATTTCCTTGCCTCCTACCTTACAAATTTCTCCCATTTTTAATATTGCAGACCTCACCCCTTACAAGTGTGTTGTAGACATTATCAATGTGCAGGGATCACAAGTTGAAGATGTTGGAGACTATGTAACAAATCTCCCACTGAGAAAGCAAGTGGAACTAGACACCATTTTGGAAACCAAAGTTTTGAAGTAGACAAGAAAGAACAAGTACATGCACTACTTAGTAAAATGGAAAGGACTCCCTTCAATAGATGCTACCTGGATGACAGAGGACTAGATCCAACATGGAACCACTGTTGACTAGTTATCCTCAAGTGGGAACTTGAATTCAAATATCATGGGGAGTATGGTGAAAGAGCACTTAAACTGAACCAACTATTCCTATGGACCCTATTGGTTCTCTCAAGGTCCTAAGAGGCCTTTACAAATGCTAAGACATTAGGATTAGACACTGGATCACAATGTAAGACCATAGTACCAAGATTGACACATTATGAGCCCTTGGGTCACTGTGAGTCATTAATGATCCCAAACCCTAGGAATAGTTTATTTTTTATTTTTTAGTGTTTTGATACACTAGGGATCACCTAAATAACATCTTGACCAAATTTGGTCATTAGATTTGTAAAATTGCAAAAATGTAAAAGTTGCTCAAAAGTTGTCCAGCAACTTTTGAGCAAACTTAACAAATTTTTAAAAGCCAACTCCTAAAGGGTCAAGTTGGTTCAAATTTGTCATTTAAACATTTATAATTCCTAAATTAGCCCTTTCAAGTGGGTGGTATCTTGATGATGTACTTTGATATTTGAAAATCAATAAAGGTAACTATTTTCTTGCATTCTGAAGAAAACAGTCACTATGTACAGTCAGGTATAAATAGAGGGGAATGTGAGTCTGACACCAAAAGTTAGGGGTATGAATATAATTCCATTTGGTCTTGGTATCATGTGCTAATCGATGTTGGTTTGAAAGTTATCCCATTTTCAAACTCACTACCTAGATTATAGGCCCTAATTCAGGGTTTCTCAGTAAATTAAGTGTATTTCTCCTTTCTAGAATGGGAATTTAATGGCCCTTGGTGGAAAGATTGTTTTTAGGATGATCTTCAAGATTCTGCAAGATAGGTTCAAGTTGTAGGGAAATGTAAATGAAGTGATTCCCTAGGTGTATATCCTTATGTATGCACCTATCCAAAATTAGGACAGCAGTCATAACTTTTGTTTGGCGATTGACTAGAAGCTCCAAGTTAGAGGAAGAGTCATTTGTGCACACCCTCACATGACCTAATCATCAGTTTGGGCATTGGATGCATCTAAAAGACACTTGTAGTGTAAATGGAGGCCTAATTAGGGCTAATTGGTGGAGCAATTTGGTGTGTCATTTTGTATTCTTTTTAATTTCAATTTCTAGGGCTTGAGTCCAAGGTCATAGGCCATAAAGGTTATCTGAATCCCTAACCAGTTCATAGGGTTATGTGAAATAATCTCACTTGAGTCAAAATTCCTTCTGAAAAAGGCTACAAGCACAATCTTGTGATTGTGAAGCAACCATGTCTTATGGATTTCATTTGAGTGAAAGAACCATGGGAACTATTCAATAGGGACCTAAACAGACCATACCTACAAGCATAGGTCACCACTAGTCCTATATGTCACTTTGGGGGTATTCTTGTGAATGAGGGTCATTTGCTTGTGAGATGAACCTTGATAGTTGATGTTGGAGGATTGGTGAAACCTAGTGATTAGGTTACCCTTGAGGGTTTGGGGTTCTGATATCCTTAACCAAGTCCTTCTCCCACACTTGTGATAAGTGTCATGTATTTTGGTTTTGAAAGTTGGTGATATAGGGAACATTGCCCTATTTTGAGACCTTTGACAAGCTTCCAGTTGCCCACTTTTCATTACTTCTGATGAAGAAAAAGATAGAATCCATGCTGATTTAGTAAACAAAGAAAAAATTAAATACCATGTGAGAAATAGAGTAGTGGGTGATGTAGGTAGTCAACCAGCTGGCATCTTTATCAAAGAAAACAAAATAGATGCCAAATATACACCAAAAAGAGGACCTGGGGAAAATGTAAATAAGCCTAAGGTTAAGATTGTAAGAGAATATAATGATTCAAATATTGTACATGAGGGAAAAGCTAATGTTCCAGAAAAAAGTTCTTCCTCATCTAAAGTTGAAAATAAGAAACCGAAGAAGGAAGAATCTACTTTGAATATTCAAATAGAGGATAGTAATATCATTGTTGAAAAATCAAAGTCCTCTAATATAAAATATACTCCTGTTGATATGGGCCATTGTCTATCACAAATGACTGTCAAGGTCCCATTTCTAGAAATGATTAGAATAAAATAACATAAGGAGAAAGTCCTTTCAGTACTAAACAATGTTTCTCCAATGAAACTCCAAAAATAAAAAATTGTTGAAAAGAATTCTAACAAAAAGGGAAAAGAGCTTGAGGGAAAGATTTCTAAGATACCTCGGATTTATCTAAATACAAATACTTCTGTAGGAATTGTTGATCCTTTTCTTCTTAATATTGGTAATAAATGGTAAGATGCTAAAAAACTGTATGATAGATTCAGGAGCATCTAATACTGGTATGCTTGTAGAAATAATGAGATCCATGGGATTAAAAGTTGATACTCCTCATGGGTGATGTCAGGAAATGGATTCTAGAGAGATCCCTGTTGTTGGTACCATTGAAGCTTTACCTTATAGTTTAGCTATATTCCTAGATACAATATTGACAATGAGTGTATTTTTGGTTGATATCCCACCTCATTATGGCATGTTGATGTTTAGGAAATGGAGTGCTTCTATGGGTGATAGTATTCAATGTGATTTATCTTATGCTATTTTCAACATTGCTGGAAATAATGTCAAGGTGTCCAGAGAAGGTAGGACACCCCATATGATTGAGATACATGAAGATATTGATATTAATTACTATGTATATATTGACATGGAGAACTTTAGAGTGAAAATCAGTGCTCATAAATGTAAAAATGTTGATCCCTTAGTTGAGGAGTTAAACACACAACAAGATGGTTTATGGAAAATATATTTTGATGGAGCCTTTTCCAAAGAAGGTTCACAAGATGGTATCTTATTCATTTCTCCATCAGGTACAACATTTAAATACTCCTTCTTGTTATCATTCCAATGTACATTTAATACTACAGAATATGAATCTTTGTTTTTGGGGGTAGATATTGTTAATAAGCATTGAATAAAATGTCTAAAAGTTTATGGTGATGCTGAGTTAGTAGTAGCCCAAGTCAAGTCCAAATATTCTATGAGAAATGATAGATTAAAAATGTACAAATATGCTATTTGGGACCAAATTGAGTCTTTTGATGCCTTTAATATTAACTGGCTAGAAAGGTCAAAAAACATTACATCAGAATTTTTAGCTAATGTTGATTTGAAGACTAACGATTTGTCCTTAAATGGGGTATCAATAGTTGAAATTAAGATAATACCAGTTGTCCCTGATAACATTTACCACTAGAAACTATTTGAAGACGACCAAGATATTCTTAGATTTATTCAATGCCTAGATCATTATTAAGACCAACATATAGATTGTTATTCTTTTCTTGAGGTCATTGATGGTAGCGATAGTTTTTTGGGGAATGAGGTCGTCCAATTGAGTTCTAATAAAATCCCTAAGAGACTGTTAGAACTAGAATCATTGTTTAGTAGTCAATATGATCACTTATCCAAAATGAGCAATGCTAAAATTGAGAATTTGGAAGAAATAAATTTAGGATCAGAGACCACTCCTCAAATAGTCTATATTAGAAAAGGGATAGATTCCCATGATAGAATAAAACTGATAAAATTATTAAGGAAACATAAGCATGTGTTTGCATGGTCTTATGAAGATATGAAAGCATATAGGGAAGACCTTTTTCAACATCAAATCCCATTGAAATTAGATGCAAAACCATTTAGATAGAAACAAAGACCTATCAAACCATTCTTAGCTCCCAAGATGCAACAAGAGTTGATGAAGCTAAAAGATTCAGGGATTATTTAGCCCATAAGACATTCAACTTGGGTTTCTAATTTGGTCCCAGTGAGAAAGAAGAATGGTGACATAAGATTGTGTGTTGATTCCATAAATTTGAACATTGCATCTCTGAAGGATAATTATTCATTACCTAATATGGAAGAAATGTTACATAAGGTTAATGGTTGTGAGCTATTATCAATGATGGTTGGTTTTTTAGGCTATAGCTAGGTACTACTTAAAGTATCATAACAGTTTAAAATTGGATTTACTACTCCATGTAAGACATATGTATATGTTAGAATGCCATTTGGACTAATAAATGCAGGAGCAAATTTTCAGAGAGCCATGGATGTTGCATTCAAATATTTTATTGACTTGTTCATGGTAATCTATCAAGATGATTTGACAACATTTTCCAAAAAAGAAGTGGATCATTGTGAACACCTAGATAAAAATTTAAAAAGGATTTGGAATATGGTGTTTCCTTGAATCCTAGAAAATGTCAATTTGTAGTGATAGAAGAAAAGTTGTTAGGACATATAGTGTGAAAGGATGTAGTGAGGATTGACCCAAAAAAGATAGAAGACATCCAAAAGGTCACTGCTCCAAACAATATCAAAGGTCTACAATCTTTCTTAGGAAAGATTAATTTTGTGAGAAGATTTATTGAAAATTTTGCTGAGATTGTCAAACCAATCATTAAACTATTGAAAAAAGATGCAAAATTTCAATGGGGTGAAGAAACACAGTCATCTTTTGAGAAAATCAAGAAAGTAGTGCAAGAGGCACCTATTTTGAAATTCCCTAATTATAGTAATCCTTTTTCATTATTTTCTTTTGCATCTTTTCATACAATTATCGTTGTTTTATTGTAAAAAGGTGAGGAGGGTTTTGAGTACCCTATTGCATTTTTTAGCAAATCTCTCCAAGCTACAGAGTTGAATTATGAAATGATGGAGAATCAGACATATGCTTTAGTAAAAGTTTTTAAATCATTCAGACCTTATCTAGTTTGTGCCAAGGTATTAGAATATGTACCTCATTCAATAGTAAAGGACATCCTTACTCAATTAGAAGTAACTGGTAAGAGGTGCAAATGGATCAATAGAATTCAAGAGTTTAATTTGGAAATCAATATTATCAAATTGGTAAGGGTACAAGGCTTAGAAAAATTAATGACAAAAGAGAATTTAGACTTGGTGCAAGTAAATAACACAAAGTTACATGATTCAACAGTAACCAGTATTGAAAGACAACCTTTTTATGTTCATATCGTGTACTACTTAAAAATGCCAAATGCCCTAAGGTTTTGATAGATAATTAGAAAAATAAATCTCAAGTTGCAAGCTCAGAGGTACACCTCAGTACAAGTAGATTTATATTGGAAAGATAGAAATGGTGTACTTTTATTATGTTTAGATCAGAGTAAAGCTCAAAAGGTCTTGGTTGAAATGCATGTTGGAGTTTGTGGAGGAAACTTCTCTACCAAGACCACTACTCATAAAATCTTGAGGGCTGGTTATTATTGGGCTATCTTATTCAAAGACACTCATGCCTTTGTGAGAAAGTGTGAACCTTTTCAGAGGTTTTCAAACAAGTTGAAATTCTCAGGTGCCCTGTTATTAAATCTTCTAAGTGCTGAAGCACCTTTTTCCTTGTAGGGTATTGAATTCATTGGAGAGTTTTTAGAGAAACATAGTTGTGGACATAGTTGGATACTAGTTGCCACTGATTATTTTACAAAATGGATAGAAGCAATTCCAACAAACAAGGAAACTAGTAAAGTGGTCACTAGTTTTTTGATGGAAAACATTCTGACCAGAATTGGTGTCCCTGCAAAATTGGTAATGGACAATGCTATGTGCTTTAGATTAGATGAAATTAAGGATTTATTTGATGAATATGTGATTATGATGTCATATTCTTCCCCATATCATGATCAAGAAAATGACCAAGAAGAATCCAGTAACAAGAGCATATTGAAAATCTTGAAGAAGACCCTTGAGACGAATAAAAGAGCTTGGCATACAAAATTGAAGCTTTCTCTATGGGATGACATGATAAAAGTGAAAAAAGCAATAGGTAAGTCACCTTTTAAACTTGTATATGGTATGCAATCTAGAATGCCCATCAATAATTTACTTCCAGTATATATGTTTATTCAGGAAGAAGACCTAGATATTTATGAACCTATGCAAGATACAATGATGCAGTTAGTAGAACTAGATGAGGTCAGAAAAGATAGTCAAAAAGAGAACATTAAGTTACAATAGAAAATGAAATATGTGTTTTATAAGAGAGGAAGTAACTTAAATTTTCAGCCTAATGATTTAGTACTCTAGTGGAATGTAAGGGCTAATGACAAACGTAAGCATAAGAAATTTGAATCATTATGGTTAGGCCCCTTTGTTTTTCATCAAAGTTATTGAAAAGATTCATATCTTTTGAAAAATATGGATGGAGAGGTATTTTAATTTCTAGTGCATGGACAATTCTTGAAACCTTTCTTCAGTTGAAATTTGACTTCCATACATAGTAGTCTTGTATTATATGTATAGGTGTTTTTTATTTTTCTGTGTGTTTTCTTTCTGTAGTAGGTTAGTAAGTGTGGTCTGCCTCCCAGAGATCTGTGATTCTTTCTATAAATTTTCATTTAAGCATTGTCAGATAGATCTACTGTTGGTTTTATTTCTAGTTTTGATGTCTTGCTATAAAATGTTTGAGTTCCTAGTCACAATCTTGCTTAGAAGGTCAAATTCCTGTCCAATGCTATCAAAATTTATCTGCAAATAATGGTCTCCGAGTGATACAATTCAAATAAGTGTGTAAACCCTTAGGTCCTAGAACAATTTTCATTCATATTTAAGAAATAAACCCTAGTTCTTCATAATCACTTCTAATTTTTAGTTACTTTTTCAAAAAATCTGAGTCACTTAAGTCAGATAATCTTTTTCATGTTTTAATGTTAGTCGTGAAGTCTCTTTAAGCTTTAATAATATTCCATTTTACTTCGAGACTTAGCGAAATGGTTTGGTCGTGTTATCTCAATAAGAAAATAATATGATTTGAAATATTGTGAGATTTCACGCAGGTCATTTATTCAGATTGAGAACCTATGGTTCGGGAAAAGTCTTGTTTGAAACCCCAGAGTTAAAGAATCCTATGGCAACATTGAGAACATTCAATCGTGCAATCTCATAAATAGATAAGAGTTAAAGATGGGTTGAAATTTTCATGCAGTCGCATGATCACAAAAGGAAACAAGAGTTAATTCAAATCTTATGAGACTCAGTGTAACACCCACCTCTTATGTTTCTTTTCAGTTCGTGGATGCCAAACTCTTTTAGGCATTTTGGATGTATGTGTTGATTTTATTTGATGGTGTAGATGATATTTTGTGTTACATTTTAGTATGTGATTGATCCATTGTTAGTATGTTATATCATTGGTGTATATGTGATTTATGGTTATTTTATGATGCTTATGTATATGTTAGGATTTCATTTCGATTATGGGTTTCTGACAATACTGACCTTAGATTTATATGTACATGGATCATTGTATGTTTTTATTACTGTTTGATGTGCTTGGTATGGTATGAGACAGAGTCATAGTTACTTGCTTTGGTGAGATCCACACGATAACCTAGTCTCAACCATTGTTTGTCATATGATATATGCATGTGTGTTTCATCTTTGTGATGACAGGATTGCAGGTACTGGGCTACGTCTTCCCTGAATTGGCAGGAGTGAGCGTGCCCTATCGCATTAATCTCAATGGTAAGAGAGGGGAGATAGTTTTCAGGTCCAAATCCTATCC
>MU228062.1:476995-516324 GCA_018584345.1 Thuja plicata | reverse complement strand
TCCTAATCCTAATTCTACCCTAACCCACCTCCTAATGTTGTCACATTCCATTAAGGAATGCTTAGCAACTCAACCCACTTGAGAAAGTCCACTTTCTCAAGCTTGACTTCCTTAAGGTCCACCTTCTTAAGCCATCCTCTTACACCCTTCCCTTGCCTCTTTAAGGCTTTCATTAATGCCTCATTAATGAAGATGCTTTAAGCCTATGTCTCCCCCATGCCTCATTAATGCCCAAGGCATTATTGGCTCCTACACCTCCATTAATGAGTCCCTTAACTCATTAATTCACCTTGTCCCCCCTCTCTCTCTCATTCTTCTATAAATAGAAGCCATTTTTTAGAGTAAATAAGCCTTCACCTTAGATTAAAAATACATTATTATGCTGTTGGATTAATCCTAGACTAATATTTCACTTCTTATCTCATACTTTTACATTGTTATTATTCACATGCTTAGAGCTAGAATGCTTGTTTATTATCTTTTTAGCTTAATTTTTAACTAAAATCCTTCATGTTAGGTTGTATTCGTCATTGATTGTAGCATATTCTAAGGGCTAATATGTTACTAATCACACTCTTCCTAGTTAGCAGGCAATAGGTTGATATTAGTGGGTTTTGTATGCTTTATCTAACCTTTTGAGCTAATGAAATGACTTATTGAGCGTTTGTGTCTTTCTTAACAGGTTCTCAAATACACACGCACAAATAAATTCATAAATACCAAGGAATTTAAGGATTTTTGTCATATGGGAAAAACAACAACAAGTAGGATCAGAGTTACAATTGGTAGGAGGAGAAGCAATAACAAGTTAAGCCTTGCAGGATCTTCAAGAATATGATCCTGAATCAGAGAACATGACTCTAGATGAAGCTAGACAATTAGTTAAGTCTAGTGGGATGCTACTAGAAAAGGGATGGGATCTAGCTTCATCTTTCATCATAGATCAAATCAGGAGGCAGCCAAATATAAAATTTTCTTCAGAGACACAAGTAGGGGATATGATTAAAGGACGTGGTTATAATGCACAGTCTCAGACCCTATTCATGTGGGCTCTAGCTTCCAAGACCCAGAAGCCATCATTAATAAATGTAAAAGAGAAGATGGATGGGGAGAAAATCATCTGGTCCATCCACAATACATGGTATTTGTAGCTTTCACAGGCCCTAACTAACTTTTCTCATTTAAATGAAGCAAAAGTTGTGCAAATGTCAAATAGATATCAAAATCTATCTGATGAAGAAAGTATTGTTGTGAAAGATTGAGAGTTGAGTTTAATAAATATAAATGCACTAGAAAATCTAGTAGCATAATTGAATGAAAAGATACAATAGATTCTTGAAGCTACTCCTACTGAGCCTAAACAAGTTGTAGATGCATTGGTACAAATAGAGAATGCAGGGGGAGATTGAGAAGGAAATAGACCAAAAGGATAGTGAGCAGAATAATGTTTCTTTAGAAGCCTTTTTGAATATTTTACAACATAGGATTAATATTTTGAAGGATAAGGCTGATCTTATACATGGAGCCTACAACAAACTATCTGGTTTGCAGATAGAGGTGACTAATTTTGTTTCAACATTGAACCCCTATTTCGGGACTTGGTCAGTTAGGACAAATATATTTGAGAGATTAGCAGCCCTACAACCACTTAGGGAAGACCTCCCAGAAATTGTGACACATGTTGGTGAGGAGATAGAGAAAATTGGGGTAACCTTGCATTTCTTTAAAGGTAAGGCAAATAAGATACATGCCTGTATAAATATGTTTGGATTAGAATATAATAAGTTTATTCCTTCAATAAATGATAAGGATGATCAGATCAAAGTAGTGGATATATGGAGATAAGAATTTGATTCATTAATACCTAGTAAAGAGGCATTTATTTCTGACAACAATGAATTGGATATGGAAATGCTCAATAGAACCTTGGATGAGGCATTTATGGCCGAAACAAATTTCAAAATTTTTATGACAGATGTCAAGAGCATAATAGATGAAAGATGGGAGAGGAAAAAGGAACAATTAGAAAGCATTCATATCATTAATTGGCCTACAGAGGAAGAGGTTGCAGCATGGGATGTTCTCACAAAGCCCAAGAAAAAGAAAACTACAACAATTTACCTAGATATACTGGACGAGGAGTAGAAGGACACCTGGTACCTGATCTTTGAGCACTAGGAGGTTAGTCATTATAAATATTAGTGTATGTTAGCCTCTAATGGCAGTCACTAAATATCACAATAATTGGAGGCTATCCAGAAGATCTTCATAAAAGGGTGTCAGCTAGCAAGAGATTTTAAGATCAAATTTGATTATATTCCTATTTTGTCTTTCCACCGCTTAAGGTCTATTGTCTTTTGTCTTCTTCTATCTTTTAGGGTTATGTCTAAAACCATTCAAAGCTTGTTGCATCCTTAGTCTTTAAGGATTACATGATGATTTAGACTCTATATATAGAAAGTTGTATCATTTTCGTAAAGAGGATGAGAGGTGAAATATAATTGCAAGGCAGAATACTCAATTTTGTCTGAGTTTTGTGCCTATTGTCTATTGAATGTATTTGAAGCATTAAAAATATTAATAGAATACATTGCATTTTATGTTCTATATCTTGTGTTGTCTCTTTATATTTCTATTCTAGCTCTTGTATGTTAATTTGCAAGGTATTTTAGATATACCAATTACAAGGTGATTGTGTAGTTACTTGTGAGTTCTTTCAAGGAAGGAGTAATTCTTACAGGTGATCCTAGAGAGATAAGCATTAGTGTTAGGATCTAATAACAGGGGTGTGGGAGTGAAAGGATATTATGTAAGGCATTCTATCTAAATTGCATGTATTTTCATTAATCATTTTATTGTGGATTTATATTCAATATTTACTCTTTGCCCAAAAATTAGGCACTGGTTCAGGGTTTGGAAAATAGTTAATCATCATCTAATATTAAAGCAAATCAATAATTAACACTTCAGTTATAGAAAATATATATGTTTAATAAATTGTATTATAGAATACAGTTCATTTTGTTGATACCTTAAAGAGAGAATCACTAGAGTAGCCCTCTTAGGTTTAAAGAAGTCCAAAAGAAAGAAGTATGAGAATCCTTATCTGATTGATGTTGGTTATTGTCAAGATCAAAATTTGGCTTATAATGCTTTGTATTAAGTTAATTACTATAATTTTTAAGGTGTTTTATCAATTGATATAGTAAAATACAACTAGCCAATTAGTGAAATCCCTAATCTACTATAATAGATACTAAGAATCAGTGATCATTTGAAGGTACACCTGCCTAAGCCTGTGGATCTCAAAGTAGTAGGAATTAGTCCTCATCAATTAGGATTTTTCTTTCATGTACTAGAAATTGGAAATATAAGGTTTAAGAATTCATACTATTTTAAGTCCTCCAAGAAAAATCCCTAAGAGTTAGATTACAGAGAACAGGGAGGATACTGAAACTCAAGAGAAAACTCTTAAAGTTGACAATGAAATTGAAGTACTCCTAAATGACAAATACTGAAAATCTGAAGATGCCAAGGTATGTTAAGAAAAAACATCCTGAAAATCAGATTATTGGTGAAATAAATAAAGGGATGATGATAGGATCAAAAATGAGCAATGAGATTTGTTTGATTTTGCAAGTTGAACCAAAAACTACTGATGAGGCATGTAGAGATGAATCTTGGACTAATGCAATGCAGGAAGAATTGGATCAAAGAGAGAAAAAAATACTTGGGAACTGGTTCCTAGACCCAAGGAAATTATTTTTATAGGAACTAAATAGGTTTTTAGAAACAAAATGAATGAAGAAGGTATGGTAGTAAGGAATAAGGCTAGACTGGTTTGTAAAGGCTATTCACAATAAGAAGGAATTGGATTTGAAGAAACATTTTCTCATATTGTGAGATTGCAAGAATTAAGGATGTTCCTTGCTTATGGAGTGCACAAGAAATTTAAGGTATATCAGATGGATGTAAAACCTGCGTTTCTGAATAAAGATCTAGAGGAAGAGTTCTACATTGAGCAACCTTATGTATTTCATTTGACAGATAATGAAGACATGGTTTTCAAGTTGAAAAAGGTATTGTATGGAATAAAATGAGCACTTAGAGCATGGTATACTCGGTTGGATAGGTATCTACTACATCTTGGTTTCAGGAAAGGTAGTATAGAAAGTTATTTGTATTTGATAACTAATGAATATATAATCTTTATAGTTGAAGTCTTTGTTGATGACATTATTTTTGAAGGTAATGTTGAAATGAGAAACAAGTTTTCTAAGGAGATGAAAAATGAATTTGAAATGTCTATGATTGGTGAAATAAATTTCTTTCTTGGTTCAAAAATTACTCAGGACAAACATGGTATTGTCATCTCTCAAAGAAAGTATTTTAAGGAATTGTTGAAAAAGTTTGGAATGGAAGATTGTAAATCTGTTAGAACACCTATGGTTACTTCTTGTAAGGTCACTAGTACTAATCAATCTCAAAGTTGTTTTAGATAAAGTATAAATCCATGATTGGAGGTTTACAATATCTAACTCACACTAGAAAGGACATCGCTAATGTAGTTGGAATTGTTGCAAGATTTCAAGTAGATCCCAAAGAGACTCATCTTTTTGTAGTTAAGAGGATATTAAGATATCTAAAGGGAACAAAGTGCTATGGTTTATAGTATGATAATTTTATTTGCATGCTTCTACTGATGTTGATTTTGTAGGAAGTGTTGATGATAGAAAGAGCACAAGTAGAGGTGCATTTTTTTTGGGGAAAGAGGCTAGTTTCATGGTTAAGTAATAAGAAAGATTGTAAAGCTTAGTCTACTACTGAATCATAGTATGTAGCTACTTCTATAAATTTTACACAGATTGTGTGGATGAAACAGATGCTAAAGGACATTGGGATTAATTTTGGAGAACCTTTGGTTATACATTATGATAATAAAAGTAGAGTAAACATCTCAAAGAATCATGTTATGCATTAAAAAAACATTTCAATCAAATATCACTTTTTGAGAGACAAGCTTGAAAAAAAGGAAGTCAGATTGGAGAACATGAGTACAAAGAAGAAAATAGCAGATATATTCACAAAAAATTTCCCAAAAGATGCCTTTGAGTATCTCAGAGGCATGCTTGGGGTGGGAACCCCTCCTTGTGAGAAGTAAATGATGCATAAATGCATTAGTGCACTAGATATTAGATCTATATCAATCAATGGACCTGTTTATTGGATGGACTCCTCAGGGTCAGTAATCACAGAACATATAAAGACACATTCAGGTGATCAAGAACCTGGTTGAAGGCATGAAGATTTGAAAAAGATACAGCTTGGAGAGGTACGATGATTAGAGAAGGATGATAGATGTGGCACCCTTTTCCATTGATTTCAAAGGGGGAGTGATAGAAGTAGAAAATCCCTACTACTCTAGGGGGAGTTGTGAAGAGGATACTAAGAATAGTATTGAGAAGGATACTATTTGGGTTGATGGATTTTCTCATATGTTTCCATTAGTGCCAAATTGAGATATTGTTGGAATTGTTTTAGTGAGAGGTGTTGAAATTCATGTCTTTAATTGATTTCAAATAATGTTTTTATTGAAGTCTCAGACAGACTAGTTATCACTAGTACACGAATGAATGGAAGAAATTGACAAACACTATACACACTTTCAGAGCATTTGAGAATGGAGATGTATACAGGGATGAGAGCTGATATTATCTCTAAGGTCTCTTGCATTTATTTTACTATTCCCATTAGTTATAATTATTTTGTGAAGACTAGGTACAAGATAGTGGCAATGAATTGTGACAGAGTTAGTCTCTTTATTTTGGAGATAACTTGGATGTTAGAACGATTTGTGATTTAAGAGAATAAGGCATGGTAAAATAAATGTTGAAGAATTTTACTTGTGAATTTTAGGTCATCGTGTTCTTGGTGATGTCAGCTAGAGTGTGTGATCTTGTGAAGATCTATTTATGGCTGACTATAGTTGTGTCACATGTTTAGAGGATGGTGAACATCGATTATGGACATTGGAGTGTAAATGATGAATTTTAATTGACGTTTAATTGTGTAAGCTACCATGTGTATCCTAGAAAGGGTTTATTTAATTTTTTTTTATTGGCAAAGTCTTAGCATGTCGACCTATATGTTTATTGTAAACTTGTATAAAGAAGATTTGTTTATTGGTGAGAAAGCATGGAAGTGGAACGTTGAAGGTGCAAGCTTATATTTGTGAAATCTGTCAGATATAGAGAAGAGGTAAAGATTTTGACAAACTTCATTGGATTTTTTTAAGAAAATCAAGTTGCTATCAGTCAGTTCATTGGCTTTTGTTACTCCTATTTTGGTATTTCAGACAGTGACTCCAGAAGGTGGATTTAACCTTCACATTTGGGAAGTGTGCCTAGGCACTAGACCTTTTGTTTCTCTTGACTACTAACAAGGTCTATCCTTTAACAAGGTCATTGTAATGTGTGTAATAACTAGCTTCTATCATGGATAAATATCCTATACTTTTAGTGCATTATTTGTTAGTGTTGATTCCCACTGCAATTTTTCCCTTAAAATTGTTTCCTTGACAACAAATTATTGTGTTATGAAGTTGCATTTTTTATGTTCATATATTTATTAAGTATATGATTTAGAAAGAGTAAAGTTTAATTTTATTTGGCTCACAACTGATTCACCCCCCACCCGTCAGTTATGTTGGTGGAATATTATTGCTAACAATTTGTATCAGATATTTTTCAAAAGAATGGAGAAAGTTGAAAAAGGAAAATAGTAGATAAAGAAAAATAAAGGAAAGAATCATAAAAACAAGTAAAAGAACATCAAGAGAAAGGATAATGCCAGAAAAGAGTTAACTCTTGGAGGCAATTTGGTTTTTATTTTCCATCCTAATAAGAACTAAGATGAAGAGGGTTGCATTAATGTAGTAGACTTCAGGGGGATATCATTCAAGATGGATTGGTGTTTTAGAGTCTTCTACTCAAGGGGAGTATTAAGCATGGTAAGATAAGGTTGAAGGTAAGTACAAAAAGAGGATGATTAATCAAATAAGATAAGAGAAATATATGTACCTTTTTCATTGATGTCAAAGTGGGAGAGAAACATGTGAAAAACAAGATATACTTATAAATAAGAAAGATCCTCAACTAAGAAGAAGAGTGCATATGTAAGGGGGAGAAAATGATGGAGAGAAGTGAACTTAATTAGTACATTGGCAGCTTGTTCCTAGGAAGGGTAGAGACATAAGAATCATGAAGGAAGATGAGTTAGACAGACTCAAAAAAATAATTGTTGATATTGTTGATAGTACTATTGATGATGAATCTCAAAGGGAGATTGTGTTGGTTTCTGATTGCATTATTTACTATTTATATCTTATGTTGTAATCAATGCCAAAAGGGGAGATTATTGTAACTTTGTATGTTCTGTCATTGATGTCAACATGTCAATAGTATTTCTTAGAAAGATTGATTGTTTTATACCAACATATCTATTGTATATTTTTCCAGTGGTATAGGATGTTCAGAGGACCACTGAGGATCTGTCTTAGTAAAAGAGGAGTCACACACTTCATAGTATGATTTTTACGTTGTCTACATGGTCCATGTCAAGTTTTAGGGGCTAACATGAACATTCAGATGAGTTATGAGTTCATAGATGGTGATTGGAAAATGGTGTGGTACACAGTCAACTAACATAGTAACAAAGATTGATTTGGTGAGAATTATTAGGTTGATATTTTTGTTTGTGCATCAAGGATTTTTTTTAGGACATGAAAAGGTGTTCTCAATTAAAAGGTTTAGTGATCTAGAGGTTCACAAGGCATTTTTTCAAATGTTACAGTTGCTAGTGATAGTTTTCTTGAGGTAAGATATAAGAGATCTTGGTAAATCCAAAAGTATGGATAGGTTTGTATGTTTTAGTGATATTAATTATTCCTATGAATTTACTTGGATTATGTTCCCAATGAGTTGGTAGTCTAGATCAATTAAGGTGATGATATTTAAAGGGAATTTCAAGTTGGTGATAATTTTTCTCATGTTCTTGGATGACTTGATTAGAAAAAGATTTTATGGGTGATTGGTAAAATATTTTAGGGTAAATTTATGATCTCTAGGTGATTATGATGCATAAAACCATGTTGGATCAAAATATTGTTTGTCAGGATAATTGATTTTGGCATAGGAAAATGAAAATTGATAGATAGGTTTTTTCCAGCCTAAGTTCTCAATATAAGGGTTGATAAATTAGGGAAAAAGTGTGGTTGCGCATGTGAAGGATTGATTGCGGACACCAATGATTTCTTGTAGAATTAGTTGTGAAGATATACTAAAATTTAAATCTCTCATCTCAAGGAGTTAGAGAGGATTTGAACAAATGTCTGTATTTACCTTTAATGGGAGTGACCTTTACATAAGTTAGATTCTACTCTTCAATTCATAAATTATCATATTGTTGCCCGATCGACCCTTGTATTGGTCTTGTAAATAAATGAGGCTTATTAGGTTTGTAGATCTTTTGTAATCATGCAATGAGCTCTAGATAGTGTTCTTGAATGCAAGTGTGTTCCCTATATTTGTAATAAGGTTATAATTCTAGCAAGGTAATTTCGTGTTATTGGTAATCAACCCCATCTTGGCTTTTTCCCTAAAAGGGTTTACACCATAGAAATATATGAGTAGAAGTGTTTTGAATGTGTTTCTGATATTTGCATGCATTCTTATTTTGTTTGAATCAGACACAAGGGTTTTAATTATAAAAGGAAAGTGAAAGTTTTTAAAGTTTAGGAGCAATTGATTCACCCCCAATTGTTCGTTTCTCTATTTCTTACACCAGACTCCTTCCCACATCCTTCTTTCCAGATATTTATAATTTAGGCCAACCACCTATATCTTACAATCATGTTGCATCTCTTGTATCTTAAACTAGTATAGTTTCTTCTATTCTTCCTCCCAAAGAGGAAAAGTACCTATTGATGATTGATCTTGTAGTAATCTAGTGAGGATAATTTGAGTGTTGATCGTGATAATGTATTTTGGTGTTGTCATTGTTGGCACGATGATGTATTGGAGGAAAGAGATCAGTTTTACTAGTAGTGTTGAAGATCTAATTAAATAAATGACTACGTGTTTAGTCAACTAGGCATATGATAATATATAAGATACAAGTGACCAGATTTGGAGTTGGAGATCAAGCTAGGGTGTGTGATCATACATTTATTATCTACAGAGGTATATCCAGCTACATATATGATCATATTAGTTATCTTGAAGATATGTGCAAGTTATTGAGGATTCAAGCGACACCGACAAGATGAACATGAGACAAACAAAGATAGTTTGGTTAGATTGGTTCCCCAATCTATTTTATGTTTTGAAATGATTTTTTGCAACCCGATTAATGTTGTGGTGACTATATTGAGTTGAACAATGTAGTTTGGCACAATCAGATCTGATTTTTAAGTTGGTGGATAAAATGTTATAGGCAAAATCTTGAATTGAGAAATTTCTTATAAAAGAAGGATGAATTTGTGGATTAGTGTTAAATTTTTTAGCATTGAAATAGGTTTTGGTGATTGTGTGAATTTTTGGAATATCTAAGGTAATTTTATGAAAAGAACTAAAGTAGATCTTGTAGACAAGAAGGTCATAATCATATCATTCATTCTTGGGTTTATCTCAAGGAAAGCCCTAATAGGTTTGCAAGTAAAATCCTATAACTAGGTCACTCCTAATAGGGTGGACAGGAACTTTACCAGGATCTTAATTGTAAATTCTTTAACCAAGTGACTCTTAGAATGATTTTGAAATCTCTTAAAAGAGTAGTCTTTAAAAACACTTGTATTAGATTTTAACAGGGCTAAAATAATCTTAACCGGGTATACCCCTAATAGGGTGTTTGTAATTGCTTGTATCAGGGAAGATTTGTTTGGTCCACTAGTGAAATTTGTATCATACCCACACTTGGTTTCCTACCTCTAAAAAGGGTTTCCACATGAAAAACCTTTAGCCTTGTGATTGCATTGTGTGAATGCTTTATCCTCTATGCTTCAATATTGTATTTGGTTTTACAAGTTGGATATTGTGCAGGATATTGATAAGGATTTTATAATTTGTGGGAGCAATGATTGACTCCCCTCTCTCTGAGTACCTTTGAAGATTAAAAATTGGTATTATAGCTTGGTTCCCTTGAAGAAACCTAATAGATCACGTAGGATCCTTAAGGGAAACATGGAGGGTTTTCTAAAGCAAAGGAGGCAACTTAAAGAAGTTGAAATTGTCATTGAGGAGTTGAAGAATCAATAGAATCAATGAAGAGAAAAAATAAAAGATTTTTTTGAACAAATAAGTGAAATTAAATACTCCATTGATAAATTGTTTGAATAAAGTCGCTCTGATGAATATGAAGTAGCCCTAGAATCTGGTGCAGGAGCACCTAGGCAATCGTCAAAGCCCTAGTTTTTTGGATTGTAACTGGCCTTAGACAAGTTAGTGTGCGTGTTTTCTTAAGGCCTTAGAAGGTCATGTTGTATGACTAGGTGAATTAGTGTTAGTGCTAAGTTCACTTTTAGTCTTTGTTAGTTTCTTTTAGTAGTTTTGTCCTAATTTGGTCTAAAGTTGGGAAATAAGTTCTAATTGTGTCCTAAACCTATGTTGGGTGAAAAAGATGCTCCATGAGTCATTATTGAGGTTAGTTCATCAAACTAAATGGGTTAGAGTCCCTATTCTGTAGTTTGCATCATAAATGTAAAAGATGCCAAAAGTTGTCATGACAACATTTGCAACTTTTTTCAAATGTTGTATGCAACTCGACAACATTGGATCCCCTCTTTTCTAGGAGTGGGAAATGGCTGAACATGGCCTAAAATGGTGGATAAGGTATCTTTAGACACTCTATAGCTTGTTTCCTTAGGTAGAGTGAATGTATGCAATTTTTGGAGAGCAAGAAAGCAATTTTTTCTGAAAACATTGCACAATCGACTACTTTGCAAGTTTATGGTGTTTTAATGGATTGAAACATAAGATCCAACAATGGATTAATTTATTAGGGATAATTATAAGATATTTTCATTTAGTGTGTTAGTAATTTTTATTTTTTTTGTTAAATATACGAAAATATCTTCAAACTAGGTAGTATGCTGGTGTAAACCAGGGTAATTTTGGTTTTATGGCTCCCCCATGAAATTCAACTGTGGGAAACTTAAAAGGTTGAATGAATTTCTTAGGGAAGCCTCTGTACATAGTGTATATACATGTAGGATGTCACGAAATTTTTTTTTATATTTATAAAGTCATGCCCTAGGCGAGTAAGGACAACCCGACTAGGAGAGTGACGGGTAAAAACCTATATGCAGTGACAAGGGTGTGAATGGGAGAACTGAACCAAGTGTGGTCCCAATTTTTTTAGGGTCTCATAGGTCCCTAGTGTCGATCTTAGAGCCGAACCAATCTATCTATATTTATTTTTTTATAGAAATCAATAGAGAGGTAGTGAGGAGCCAAAATAGGCCTAATAGCCATACATTTCAGGACACAAGTGTACGAAAAGATTGCAAACCCGATACCTTAGAAATATTTTAGTTTTCCAAAAAGGGTATCTGAATACTAAATTGGTTTTAGGGGTTGTGTGGAAGATTTTAGAGAAAATCTTGAAAAACTCACTGGATAGGGTTAATTGGTTTTTTAGGCCTAATAGGACAAATTGGGTATGAATATGAAACTTGACTAACTTGGGGTTGAAGACTTATGGGATTTGATTTGAGTGGATGCATAATGAAAATTCTAAGTGTGTACAATACCCATTTAGCATGGGAGGTGTCGGTATGACGAGTTTATCTTTGGGATTCTTCAAGGCCAATGAAAGCATTGAGAGAAAATGAGATAGTTGTCCCTCAAAGTGAACCACAATTGTTGTGACTCTTAGAGAATAGTTAAGAGAAATCTTGGAATCAGTGTCTATTGACTAGAGTGGTCCTATAGTTAAGATTAGGATCCTAATTGGACTAGGAAATGCAATGTCCTGTCTACTAAATTACAAAGCACACTTTAAGAATACTTCAGTCAGAGTGGTATTAGAGCCTCTTTTGATCATGCTTGTGGTTAATGTTAGAACTAGAGAAATTCTTTGAAGAGTCAACAATGGTGACTAATTCTAAATTAGAAAAGAAGGTAGATGAACAACAGGATGAGAAAAGATTAATTTGAGATAGGCTTTCTCAATTGGACAAAAAAGTGGATGAATTTGATTTGAAAGAAGATGAAGTAAAGGATAGAATGGAAGGGAAAGGAAAAGACATTGCGATTTAGGATGAAGTCCTTGAAGCTGACCCTGTCCTAAATGAAGAACCATTCCTGAAAGCCCTAAAGTCTATGAGTGGCAAAGCATTGGAAGGAGTTCCCATTTTTAGTGGAAAAATGGAACCAGAGGTAGTCCTTCACTGGATAGAGAGACTAGATAAAATTTTGAGTTGGATGGAATCGCAGAGGCTCAAAAGGTGAAAGTTGCTAAATCAAGATTGAGAGGGTCTTCTCTCACTTGGTGGAAATTCAGCCAAGATGAGAGAGAAGGAAGGAAAAAGACCCATTTCTTCATGGAAAGCTATGGTAGCAAGAGTAAGAGATGCTTACATCCCCGAGGATTATGAAATTCAATTGTACAAGATAATACAATGTATAAGGAAGAAGGACCTAGATGTCAACCCATACACTGAAGAGTTTTAGAGACTTTGTATGAGGTCAAGAGTAGAAGACGATGATAAAGTGAAGGTTGAAAGATATATTAATGAACTTAAATGGATCATTCAATATAAGATGAGTCTTTTAACTCCATACAAAGTTTAGAAATGCCGCCAAATTGCTATCGATGTGGAAGACAATTTGAAGAAGAAAAAAGACTCCAATACTTCAAGAGGAAGGGGTAGAGGAAGAGACGGTAGAGGGCAAAGAAGTGGTTATGGTTGAAGAAGCTCTGAATCTTAAGGAAAATTAGAGACTAAGCTCACTGAATAGCATGAAGGAAACTTCAATAGAGGGAGTTCAAGTGGAGGAAGGAACTCTAACAATAGAGGAAGAGGCAGTAGTCAAGGGAGAGGCAACTATTTTGCCAATATGAAGTGAAATCACTGTAATCAATTAAGAAATACAACATATAGGTGTCCAAAGAAGGGAAGTGCCTCTCAAGGTGACAAAAGGGTGAAATATGTTCATGAAGAGACAAGTGGAAACCAAAACTCTGAAGTGCCATTATAATTAGAGGAGGGATAGAGTCTCATGATGAGAAGAACTCTAATCAAAGAGCTAGTGAAGGAAGAACTCAGTCAAAGGAGATCATTATTCAGAGCCAAGTGTAAAATTATGGGCAAGGTATGTAGAGTCATCATAGACTCATGGTCAACTAACAATATAGTGTCAGAGGAGGCAGTCAGTAAGTTGAATATGACAAGGATACCCTACACTAGTCCCTATAAGGTCACTTGGCTAAACAAAGGACAACATGTCCTAGTTAATGAGCAAGCTTGGGTAGAATTCTCCATTGGGAGATATAAGGATAAATTTTTATGTGATGGCTTACCTATGGATGCATGTCACTTTCTCCTGGGTAGACAATGGCAAATTTATAGGAGGGCCATGCATGATGGAGTGAAAAATTCATACTCCTTCAAGAAAGACAATGTGAAATACAAAATCCAGTCATTGTTGGAGGATGCAGAGTTGAAGTCTATTGGTCCCAATGTTCTCACGGTGAGTGAAAAAGAGTTCTTAGAAACCTAAGGTGATGGAGAAGGAGTTGGGTTTGCACTGGTGTTAAAGTTAAAGGAAGTTGCAGACAAAATAGATAAGAGAACATAGCTACCAAAATAAGTCCAATAAATGCTAGTGAAGTATGAGGGAATAGTGAGTGATGGAAAACCATCAGCCTTACCCCCTAAGAGGTCTTTAAGCCATCAAATGGACCTAATACCAGGAGCTACCCTACCAAATAAGGAATCTTATAAAATTACTCCCCAATAGAATGAAGATATTGCTAGAAAAGTCTAAGAGATTTTAGAACAAGGCCTTATATTAAAGAGAATTAGCCCTTGTGTCATACCCACAGTCCTAGCACCTAAAAGGGGAGGAAATTAAAGGTTATGTACAGACTCTAGAGAAATCAATAGGATTACCATTAGGTATAGGTTCCCTATCCCTAGGATAGAAGACCTAATGGGCTATCTAGGAGGAGCAAGGTACTTCACAAAGATAGACCTAAAGAATGGCTATCATCAAAATAGAGTAAATGAAGGGGATGAGTGAAAAAAAAGCTTCAACACTACAGAAGGAATGCATTAGTGGCTTTTCATGCCATTTGGGTTGTCAAATTCCTCATCAAAATTCATGAGGTTGATGAATTAGGTATTTAAAGAGTACAATGGAAAGTTTATAGTGGTCTACTTAAATGATATTCTCATCTATAGTAAGACAAGAGAAGAGAACCTCAAACACTTGGAATTGGTTTTTAATAAGCTGCAGGAGGAGAAGTTGATGATCAACTTAGAAAATTATGAATTCATCAAGAAAGAGCTGGTGTACCTTGGTTTTGTGCTATCACAGGGTAACTTAAAAATGGATCCAAGCAAGGTTGAGGCCATCATCAACTAGCCTACTCCAAGAACAAGTACTGAGGTAAGAAGTTTTCATGGCCTTGCACAATACTATATGAAATTTATTAAGCACTTTAGTGTAATATGTTCTCCTATGTTAGATACAATTAAGGGAGGCATGAAGACTAAGTTTGTTTGGAATGAAAAATCTAACAATGGTTTTGAGCTACTGAAGAAAAAGATTTCAACACAACCAATATTGGTTTTGCCAAGTTTTGAAAAGTTATTTACAGAGGAGTGTGATGCCAGTAATGTGGCAATTGGAGCTTTCTTAAGTCAGGAGGGAAGACTATTGGTTTTCCATTCAGAGAAGTTGAGTGAAGCTAAGAAGAGGTATTCTTCTTATGAGCTAGAGATGTATGCTCTGGTCCAGTCATTGAGAAAATGGAGGCATTATCTATTACCAAAGGAGTTTATTGTCTATTCAGACAATCAAGAATTGACTTTCTTGAACTCACAAGACAAGTTGAGTCATAAGCATATGAAGTGGGTTGAATACCTGCAAGCATACACATTCAACATCAAACATAAGAAAGGGTTGCAGAATAAAGTTGCAGATGCTTTGAGCAGAAGAGCATTGACCATTCAAGAAAAAAAACTATAGAGTATGGGAATTGAGAATTTCAAGGACCTATATGGTCAAGATGGGGACTTTGTAGACATCTACAAGGTATGTAAAGAGTATAAAAACCACTTTCATAGTCAATACTCTGAGTCTATTTCGCAGTCTGATATTTTATTTCCCTATCCCTAGGATAGAAGACCTAATGGACTGTGTAGGAGGAGCAAGGTACTTCGCAAAGATAGACCTAAAGAATGGCTATCATCAAATTAGAGTAAATGAAGGGATGAGTGGAAAACAAGCTTCAACACTGTAGAATGAATGTATGAGTGGCTTTTCATGCCATTTGGGTTGTCAAATTCCCCATTAACATGCATGAGGTTGATGAATTAGGTACTTAAAGAGTACAATGGAAAGTTTATAGTGGTCTACTTAAATGATATTCTCATCGATAGTAAGACAACAGAAGAGAGCCTCAAACACTTGGAATTGGTTTTTAATAAGCTGTAGGAGGAGAATTTGATGATCAACTTAGAAAAGTGTCAATTCATCAAGACAGAGCTGGTGTACCTTAGTTTTGTGCTATCACAGGGTAACTTAAAAGTGGATCCAAGCAAGGTTGAGGCCATCATCAACTGACCTACTTCAAGAAAAAGTACTAAGGTAAGATTTTTCATGGCCTTGCACAATACTATAGGAAATTTATTAAGCACTTTAGTGAAATATGTGCTCCTATGTTAGATACAATTAAGGGAGGCATGAAGACTATGTTTGGTTGGAATGAAAAATCTAACAATGGTTTTGAGATACTGAAGAAAAATATTTCAACACAACCAATATTCATTTTGCCAAGTTTTGAAAAGTTGTTTACAGAGGAGTGTGATGCCAGTAATGTGGCAATTGGAGCTCTCTTAAGTCAGGAGGGAAGACTAGTGGTTTTCCATTCGCCAAAGTTGAGTGAAGCTAAGAAGAAGTATTCTTATTATGACCTAGAGATGTATGCTCTAGTCTAGTCATTGAGAAAATGGAGGCATTATCTATTGCCAAAGGAGTTTATTGTCTATTTAGACAATCAAGAATTGACTTTCTTGAACTCACAAGACAAGTTGAGTCATAAGCATATGAAGTGGTTTGAATACCTACAAGCATACACATTCAACATCAAACACAAGAAAGGGTTGCAGAATAAAGTTGCAGATACTTTGAGCACAAGAGCATTGACCATTCAAGAAATTCAACTTTAGAGTATAGGAATTGACAATTTCAAGAACCTATATGGTGAATATGAGGACTTTGCAGACATCTAGGAGGTATGTAAAGAGTATAAAAACCACTTTCATAGTCAATACTCTGAGTAAACTTTGTAGTCTGATATTTTGTTTAAAGGGAGTCAATTATGTGTCCCTAGGGGGTCTATAAGAGAGAATATTATACAAGAGAAACACAATAGTGCACTTAGTGGCATTTTTGGGGTTGAAAAAACTCAAGAGTTAGTCCAAAGACTATATTTTTGGCCCCAGATGAACTTGGATGTGAAGAAATATGTTAAAGGTTGTGTTATTTGTCAGAAGACCAAAGGAAGATCTACAAATGCATTCCTACATCAACCTTTTACCATTCCAACCAGACCATGGGAATGTATAAGCATGGACTTCATAGTAGGTTTTCCCAAGACAAGACAAGGAATGGAAAGTGTCTATGTGATTGTAGATAGATTTAGTAAAATGGCACACTTTGTGCTTGGCAAGACAATCGATAATGCCAGTCAGATAGCAAGGAGGTTGTTAGGATTCATGATTTACCACTGAGTATAGTTTCTAACATAGAAAAAAAATTCATGAGCCATTTTTGGAAGACTCTATGGCGAAAGCTTGGGACTAATCTATCTTTTGGATCTTCCTACCATCCTTTGTCAGATGGTCCGATAGAGGTAGTAAATATGATTCTTGGAAATCTTGTAAGGTGTTTAACAAAAGAGTATGGTAAATTTTGGGACCAACTCATTGGACAAGAAGAGTATGCTTATAATGACATAGTGAATAGGACTATAGGCAAAATTCCTTTTGAAATTGATGCAGAGTGCACTGGAAGAATACCAGTGTGGACTCCTACTACTTACCACATCATCAAGGTTCCTTATTTGACAATCCAACTCCACAAGAATATTCTTAGGTTGTCTCCTGACTTGTTTAGAAAGCTAAGTGCATGGTTATCAGTAAAAAAAAAAACTCCTTGGGAAACAAATAATGCCTCCACTTCCTAAGTGATAGAACCATTGCATACATTTCAAGATCATAAGTAGATTACTTTTGTTTAGCTTAATTGAGATTCTCATTGAAAAAATAAATTGGATTCCCCTCTTGGCTCAAGAATCCCCCAATGGCTTTATTGTTTGCATGACATTCTACTATGAATACTTTATGAAAGTATGGTAGGACAAGGATAGTATGCTCTGCAATCCTTTTCTTTAACAACTCAAAGGACTCATTAGCTTCATTAGACCATGAAAATATGCATTTACTTCCACCTTTTATGGTATTGATAATGGGAGCACATATGCCACTGAAATTTATGATAAAATTCCTATAAAAGATAGATAAAATATTAAAACTCTTTACCTCTGATGGAGTGGTAGGATGTGGCCAATTGACGATGGCTTCAACTTTGGTAAGATCCATCTTGAGACTATTTTTGGAGATCACAAAACCTAAAAATGCAAGTTCTTCTTGAAGAAACACACACTTATCTATTTTATCTTCAACTTCTCATCATGGGTTTTTCTTATCACCATGTCCAAATGCTTGAGGTGTTCTTCCCTACTCCTGCTAAAGATCAAAATATCATCAAGGTATACACCAACAAATTTGTTAAGAAAAGGTTTCAATACTTCATTCATCAATCTCATAAAGGTGTTTAGAGCATTAGAAATGCCAAAAGGCATCAAAAGCCACTCATAGAGGCCTTCTATAGTCTTAAATGTTGTCTTCCATTCATCTCCCTCTCTGATTCTTATTTGATGGTAGCCACTCTTGAGATCTATCTTTGAATAATAGCTTGCACCCCCCAAACAGTCCATCAAATCCTCTATTCTAGGAATAGGAAACCTATATCTGATGGTTATCATATTAATTTCCATAGAATCTATACATAATCTCCATGTTCCTTCTTTCTTGGGTGCTAGGACTATAGGGAGAGCACAAGGACTCACACTTTTCCTAATGAGGCCTTTTGACAACAATTCCTCAATCTGTCTCGCTATCTCTTGGTTTTGTTTAAGGGTCATCTTATATGTTGCCTTCTTTGAAAGAGTGGTCACTAGTATGAAGTCTATATAGTGGTTTACTTCCCTTTTTTGTGGAAAAGACTCTTGTGTGATCTCTGCTATGATACCCTTATACTAATCTAATAGTGTTTTGACTACTTTGGGACCTACATCCCTAATAGGAACTTTAACCTTTGACTCTTTCATTGGTGTCTTCTTGGGCCTTACTACTAAGGAATAACAAGGTGTATCCCTTTCTTTTAGTACCTTCAATAATTCCTTCTCTCCTATATGTAAGACAGTGCTAGTAGCATGTTTTTGTTTCTCACAATCAGGGAGTGGGTTCGTCACATACTCAACACCATCCTTAACTATAGTATAGGAATTGGACTTTACATCATGCTTAGCATCTACATCATACTGCCAAGGCCTACCTAATAACAAATGACATGCATCCATCTCTGTGATATCACATAGAACCCTATCTGTATAATCCCCTATCTTTAAATCTACCCAAACTTGTTCATTGATGAAGGTTTGTTTCTCTTTTGTCAACCAAGAAGCCTTATAAGGGAAGGGATGAGGGATAACATGTAGCTTAAGCTTAGTGACTAACTCCCTAGATGCAATATTATCTGTAGATCCTGAATCAACTATAACTTTGCATACCTTATTGTTCACCTTGCAGCTTGTTCTAAATAATGACTTCCTCTAAGGTGGTTCTATAGTAGTAGGTACTCTTAGGAGTGTCCTTTGCATCATTAGACATTCTCCTTGCTCTAGATTTGCAGGTCTTGAAGTTTAAAAATGATAGGAGGATACACTTTGGTTATCATCTTCTTGGGTAAGTTGTACTCTTTTGTCCCCTCCTTGTTTGCTGGTGCCACTCTTTTTAGGACATCTGAAGGACTGGTGTCCAACTTTATTACAAGTAAAAAACTTCTGTGTGAAGACACTAGGTCTTCTTCCACCAAATATTAGTCTACTATTGGATATCCTACCTTTGAAATTGTTTCTATTATGGTTCTCTCCTTTTGACTCATGGTTATTAAACTCCCCTTGATTTCTTTGGAATGGTCCTATACCATTGAATCTACCTCTACCTCTAAAGTTACTCCCTCTTCCTCTATTATTTTGTTCTCCTCTTCTCTTCTTCTTTTCTTCAATTTTTAGTGCCATTTGAAAACATTTGTGTACTAATTCAGGGTTGAATAAACTCATTTCATCTTGAATACTCTATTTCATTCCATTGATATACCTTGCAAGCTTGTGCTTCTCACTTTCAGGAACTGTAGCCTTCAAGGTCATTTTTTGAAACTCCTCAGTATACCCACTCACATCAAGGTCTTTCTGCCTTAGATTTTGCAACTTCTTATGGAGGGTGATCTCATAATCTTCTAGTCCAAATCACTTCTTGACTTCCACTAACATCTTTTTCCATGTTGAGATGGGGTTCCTTCCATCATCTATTATTTCATTTTGCAGAAAGTTTCACCAACTTAAGGAAGGGCCTCTCATTCTAGATTTTGCAACTTTGACCTTCTAACTCTAAGCTATGTTTTCATATTCAAAGTAGTTCTCTAAAGATTCCACCCAATCCATGCATTCTTCAGGATCCATTTTCCCACAAAACATGGGAATGTTTGATTTATGGTCTCTTCTTCCAACTCTTTCAAGAGATTCAAGAAGTTTTACTTGTTCTGTAGGAATGTTATTCAATTTACCCATCTCTGTATATTCTTCTTCTTCCAATTCTTCTCCTTCTTCTTTCTCTGTTTGGACATCCTTCAACTTCCTTATCTCCTCTTCCATTTTCTTGTTCTTGGCTACTTGTTCTTTGACAATTTTGGCTAACTCCACATTTGTGATTCTAGTGGGAACTTCCTCTCCTTGGGATTCTTCTATTTTTTCATCCATTCTTCCCTCCTTCCAAGATCTTAGCAGGCTCTAATACCACTTTATGTAGAGGCACTAAGGACTAGTGCATGCATCTTGAAAATTTATCCAAAACTCGCAACTCACTGCCCCTGGGATATACCTGTACACAGACATTAATAACTTTTGATAAACATAAAATCTCCAAAATCCCTCCAGTGAGAATGGGTGTAATTAGGTTTCTAAAGACATATTAAAAACTTAGAAATCTCCAATGGTGGGTTTGGGAGTTATGAACCCCGTAATAACACCCACAATTTTGTGATACTCAGAAAATAGAAGAAAATTAAATTTTATTGCTTCTTGTTCAAATTCGTACAAACCATGCCTCTCTCCTTTATAAATAGACTCTAATAATGTTTTATAACTCCTTTATGAAACTATTCCAATCATCTCTTGGTAGTTACGTTGAATAGGAATACCAAAATACTTCTTTGCAAGTGTTTCCCACTAAAAACAAAGTGACCGTTACTTTTGAAAATATGAATCTTTCAACTTTGAAAACAACTAAAACTAATTAAAAATTATAACCTATGCACCCCTAATGTCTTCCAATATATTGGAGACTTATCTTAAACACTTATAGGTCCTAGAAAACCCTTAAACAATCCTTTGAAAATCATGGACACTATTGGTCCACTTACAAAGCATGTTAGTCCTTTTAGGACAATTAAAATCACATGTTATTTCAAAACCAATATAGGCTTCAGATTTTCATAGTTGATCTTGTTTGATGTTAGGATCTCTCCTTTAATCATTGGTGTCTTCATTAAAGTCTTGTCTTATTTAAATGTACTTTGTGTCTTAATGGATTATCCTAGGTGCCTTGCACCATAAATAGTCTATGGTCTTCATCCAAGAGGCATTTATGAGCTTAGAGAACTGAAGGATGGATCCAAAGGGAGTGGTTATGCTGATGATTTTTCCCATTCAATGCAAGAGGTTGATGAGATATTCAAGAAGACACTCATTGACAATATAGAGAAGATCAATACTAAAGTGGATGAAAGAAGAAGACATGTCCAATTCAAGGTTGGAGATCTAGTAATGGTTCACCTCAACAAGCCACGACTTCAGAAAGGAACACCTCATAAACTATAGATGAGAAGAATTGGTCCATGTGTCATATTGGCCTAGTATGGAGCCAATTCCTATAAGGTGGATCTACCAGAGGATTTGGAATTATCTCTAGTGTTTAATGTTATAGACATAGTACTATACAAAGGCCCAATCCCTGATGCTGATTAGAGTTTGAATGAAGTAATACAAGAGGATGAAGAACTGCATTTTCCATCTGCACCAATCAAACAACCAGAGATGATTCTAGATTTTAGAGTCTACAAGAAGACCAGAAAGGAGTATAGAGAAAAAATGGTAAAATGGCAAGGAAAATATGATGCTGATGGAGTATGGATCAAAGAAATTGAGTTTAATAAGTTGGGTGTTGACCTCAACTTACTCAATCCAAGGATGGATTGAAGTCTTTTATTTAGGGGAGGATGGTGCAGGAGCACCTAGGAAATCCTCAAATCCCTAGTTTTTTGGCTTGTAACTGGTCTTATCCAAGTCAATGTGTGTGTTTTCTTAAGGCCTTAGAATCTCATGTTGTGTGACTAGGTGAATTAGTGTTAGTGCTAAGTTCACTTTTAGTCTTTGTTAGTTGCTTTTAGTAGTTTAGTCCTAATTTGGTCTAAATTTGGGAAATGGATTCTAATTGTTTCCTAAACCCATTTTGGGTTAAAAATATGCTTCATGAGTCATTAATTAGGTTATTTCATTGAACTAAATGGGTTAGAGGCCCTAGTTTGTAGTTTGCATCATAAATGTAAAAGATGCCAAAAGTTGTCATGACAACATTCGCAACTTTTTGCAAATGTTGCATGCAACTTGACAACATTGGATCCCCTCTTTTCTAGGAGTTGGAAATGAAGGAAAATGGCCTGAAATGGTTGAGAAGGTATCTTTAGATATTATATGGCTCATTTCCTGAGGTAGAGTGAATGCATGCAATTTTTGGAGAGCAGGAAAGCAAGTTTTTCTGAAAACAATGCACAGTCGACTACTTTGCAAGTTTATGGTGTTTTAATGGATTGATACATAAGATCCAACTATGGATTCATGTATTAGGGATAATTCTAATTTATTTTCATTTAGAGTTCTCATAATTTTGATTTTATTTGTTAACTACAGTAAAATATCTTCAAACTAGGTAGTCTACTGGTGTAAATAAGGGTAATTTTGGTTTTATGGCTCCCCCATAAAATTCAACTGTGGGAAACCTAAAAGGTTTAATGAATGTCTTAGGGGAGCCTCTTTAAATAGTGTATATACAAGTATGAGGTTAGGAGAAATGTTTTTCTCTATTTATAAAGTCATGCCCTAGGCGAGTTAGGACAACCCGAACCAATCCATCTAGATTTATTTTTTCATAGAAATCAGTAGAGAGCTAGTGATGAGCCAAAATAGGCCTAATAGCCCTCCATTTCAAGATAGAGGTGTACGGATAGATTGGGAACCCTAGACCTTAGAAATATTTTAGGTCTCAAAAAATCATATTTGAATCCTATATTTTTATTAGGGGTTGTGTGGAATTTTTCAGAGAAAAGCTTGAAAAACTCACTAGATAGTGCTAATTGGTGTTTTAGGCCTAATAGGACAAATTGGGTATGAATATTAAACTCGAAAAACTTGGGATTGAATACATATGGGATTTTATTTGAGTGGATACAGAATGAAAATTATAAGTGTGTACAAGACCCTTGTAGCATGGGAGGTGTTTGTATGAAGAGTTTAGCTTTGGGATTCTTCAAGGCCAATGAAAGCATTGAGACAAAATTGAGATAGTTGTCCCTCAAAGTGAACCACAATTGTTGTGACTCTTAGATAAGAGTTAAGAGAAGTCTTGAACTTAGTGTCTATTGAATAGAGTGGTCCTATAGTGAAGATTAGGATCCTAATTTGAATAGGACATGCAAGGTACTGTCTACTGAATTGTGAATCACACTTTGGGAATACTTCTATCAGCATCCATGGCCATGGAGATTGAAAAACTGAAAAAGGATTAAAAAACCAAAAGAGAGAGATTGAAGCCCAATCAATCAGAATGAGTGAAGAATTGGAAGCAATGAGATCTATAAAATATGCATGGAAAGTTGAAGATGATGCCCTAAAATCTAAATATGACACCCTGAAGGCCAAACTAGACGAGACTTTCAAATATGAACAAGAAGTTTTTACATTCCATGAACATTTACATGACACAAATAAAGGGTATCAAGAAGCTCTAAAGGTGAATGAATATATGAAAAAAATTGAATGATAAACTAAAAGGAGTGTTAAAAAGTTTTAATTATCTCTTGAAGAGATTTAATGAGAGTAATACAAAATTGGATGAATAGATAAGGAATCAAAGAAGTAGGAAAGAGATTACAGGCCTTGGATACACCGCTCATACTAATTTTGAAGTTGGATAATCTTCTGGAACAAAAGAGATCAATAAAGAAGGATAGTCTCCATTGAAGGTAACACAAAGAAATCCTTGTAATAAATCCTAAAAGCCTATGTGTTTCAATTATCATAAGGTAGGCCATACTGCAAATGTATGCAGAAGTAGATTTGTGAACAAAAAAAGTACTTTTGATGGATATTGTTACAACTGCAATAAGTATGGTCATACTGGTTATGATTTTAGATCTAGATACAGTAGTATATATAGTATCTTTTATGGTTACTTTTACAAATTAAACAAATATGGTCACAAATTTGATGAGTGTAGGACAAGAATAAACAATCAGAGGTCACCAGTGAACCAATAAAGTCTTAACCAAACAGAGAAGTAATTTGATGTCACATTCTCAATCTGTGGTAACTATGGATGCATGGTTTTCAATTGAATAATAAGGATTGTAAGAGGTAATGAAGGACCATGGAGAGAAACTGGTATGAAATGCTTTCATTGTCAAAAAATTGGATGTCTAGAAAGGAACAACAAGTTAAGGAACCAATCAGTAAACTAGTCAAACAATCAAAAAGGAAAGCAGAATATGAATGTAGATTAGATTAGAAAATAGATGAAAAAAACTTGGAATAATAAGGAAGACAAAAATACCAAACCATTCCAAATTTTAGGAAGACTAACAGATCCTTAATGAATCTAATTTTTTTAAAAACTAAACATAACGACTTTTCTCATGACTATCATCATATATTTCATGCTAGGGCTCGTAAGCTTACTTCTGAAAACATTTCCTCTCCTAGAAGACCTTCTAATGCCTTGATTAACTTTTTCCAACCTATGCAAAGCCCAAGGGAGTAATTCAATATAAAGAAAATCAAACAGACTGAACATGATTTTTCTATTCGTATCAAACATCTTATTGTAATTAATTTGAATGAATAGGATAACCTTGATGATGATTACAATGTTTCTAATTAAAATGATATTAATGATAATTAATTTTATTATATCTCTGAGCTTAATCAGATCAATCATGAATTATTTGCTATATTTTCACAAATTTTATCCCTAGATCCTAGTGAAAATCAAAACAACTCATCATTCAAGCATGGTCCTTGTTTCTAACTTGTGATGGCTCTATCTTCCATGTTGGAAATTGAGTGTCTTACATGTTTCTAACCTTTCCTTAGTAGTAACTTGATTGATATTGGGGGGGAGGCAATATTCTGGAATAGATCCTCTTGTATGGTGGATTCTCTTATGCATTTTCTTGTTCATTTTTTGCTTCTCTCATGATGTGCTACATTTCATATGCTACGCTTATATTTCTTTAGATGAATTTTATTTATCTGTTAGCACAAGGTGATAAACAATTCAATTTTTCTATGAGATTCCTTTATTTGTATCTAACTTCTATATTTCATACATATTTTATGTTGCCCATGTACTTTTTTTGTAAATATGTCTTTTTTTTGTCCAATTAGGGATGATGCAAAATGGTACCCACCATCTATTCCTTTTGGTATCCATAATGCTAACCCAAAGATAATTATTTTATTATGTCTTGTGTTATCTTATTCCATTGTGTTCATATTTCCAATACATATCAAGTTAATTTCAATTCATTGTTTCCATAATTCTTGATATACATGAAATATCATATGATCATAAAAAACCAAAAGTTAGTAGATCTCTTTGTTCTCTCTTTTACTCATGTGATTAATTTCCCTTGGTTTTCCCTTTCTTGGGGGCATCTCTTAGTGAAAATATCTTGTTGTTTTATGTGTGATTTGTTAAATCTATTTCTCCTTTTAAGTCATTTTCAATATGTTTAAAGTGGGATCATATAGTCTACTCCTTGCTTCAGATTTTGCACACATATACATATCAATTCAATTCACTAGTCCATGACCTTGGAGAAAATTCTTTCCTTGGATTAATCCTTTCATTATATTACATAATATTCCCTATGAATTATCTAGTGGATTCCTTTTGTAGATAATTATTTCCTTACTCCTAATCCTATTATGGTGGATTTCCTTGTGGACAATGCTTTGCTTTCTTATCATTTTTGATGGGTTGAAAAGTATAAGACAACTTGCTAGCCATTAAATTACATTTTCAACTAATCTTTCTTTACATTTCCATGGTAATTCAAACCTTTATAGGATAGATTTTCATGTCCCTTTGTTTCTCTCTATCTCTTTACTGAGTGTTTCTTTTTTTTAATCTTGGTTTCAAATTTGAAGAGGACCTAAGTCACTTGGCAACTTGGTGCCTCCTTGTCTCCATAAAATTGATAAATTTTTCTCCAATTATTTGATGTACTTTACCATTAGAATGAGCTAATCTCATACTCCTACTAAAGTTGGGGCTAAATGCACCGTCCTAAATTGTAAGCACCTATAATTATATTCTCAATTAAGCCCCATTTAGTGCTCTCAGACTTATGGGTTTATTATACTTGATCCAATCTCAATTTCACTTTTAATTATATTCTATTCTCTGCATACCTAACCCCTAGGCTAGATTTTATGATATTTTAGGGGAATATTCCAACTCGTTGGCTTATTCTTGGTAATAGGTTCACTCAATCAACCTTTTACCCAAGGTTTGTGCCAAAATTAAAACCAAGAGTATGTCTAAATGATTAAGGATACAATATAAAATCTTTTTGGACCTCTTTGAGGTTTAAACTCTTAAATACTTGTGCGAGGTATATAAGAAACCTACCTCTCCTCATTTAACATGAGAAAAATTGGAATTTAAGATCTCCCCTAAAAATTCACATTTCAATTATTATCTAGTATTCTAAAGCATCCAAGGCATTCTTTGAAGGAAATCTTCCCCATTATAGAAATATTCTCTCCCTCATTAATGCCAATTATATGAGACCTCAATCAAGCAAGGATATCCTTCTCTCAAATTCTTGAATATCAACTTAAATATAGTTCTCCTTCTCAAGGCAAGAGTCAATCAAGGATAACAACATTGGAAATTTGAGGAGTATTTGAAGATCTATGAATTTGTGAAGGAATACTTTATTCTTGTCTACATTTTGAGATGCAAAAAATATATTCAAGAAATTTACAATAATCTTCATAGACATAAAAAAAAAATCGAGTCCGTTATGAATGTATACATATTTATATTATAGATCTAATATATATTTTACATAAGAAAGATTGAATCCTCAACTACTGTTTGATCCTTTTTGTTTTTGTTGTCCCTGTCCTTATTGTGTATCTGTGGGAATTTTTGTTTAGGTTGTTAGCTTGCTAGCTGTTGTTCTTTCCTTGCTAGGTGCTATGGTACAGATTTTGTTGAACTCTATTGAATATTTGTATAACTTTTGTAAAGGTTTTGGGTCCTTGTAAAACCTATTTTTACTTAATTAGAACTAGTGTTTGACTAAAGAAAACCTCTTTCTACATATCATTTCCTCTCTTTTCTATGTGTAGGTATAGGTGGCATCTTCACCATATCATATTTAGGAAGTTCAGGACCTCATAGATAGTTTGTAGGGGAAACATTCAGAACTGTAGGGAACAATTCGATCAAGTTGACATGGTACCAAGAATAGGATGACCAAGTCACCATTCTCATCCAAATCCTCTTCAAATTTATTTTACAAGTTAGTTTCATTATTTAGGCTCTGTTTCTAGTTATCAAATTATTCTTCCTTATATTTTTCAATTTTTGCACTCTAGAACTCATCGTTTACTCATTTTTAGTGTTTTATGTTGCATTGTCCAATTATATGTACCTAATAAACTCTTGACTATAATGAAGAATCACTAGAACCATTCAATACTTAATTGTATTGTGTTACCTTCCTTCCAATGTAACCAACGTGGTTTGGATGTCAAATTAGGGAACCATACTAGAGCCCCTTACTATCAAATGTTAAAAAAATATTTTATGCTACATTGTGAGAGTATCCCCTATATTCTAAGACCTTTACCACAATTATGTTTTGATGACCAAATTGACAATACTTATGTTTGTCCTTTCTTGTAGTTGACCCATTTGATGCTTTAAAATTAAGATGTCGGTATCTATACAAGATCAAATCAATGATGAAAGGTGTTTAATACTATATGCATTATAAAATATATTGTATACTAAAGAGTTATTAATTTGTGTGATAGAGGTGGTTTGGTATGGTGAATTCTATTTCTTGAGGCAAAGATTCAAGGATAGCTTTATATTTTGATATTTTCTGAAGGAACTACATTGAATTCTTGTTCAATTTGATTTATATTTTATCATTCCTTGATTGGAGATAGTGTGTCTTCCTTGGAATCTTTTAATGTTTCTCTAAGTAAATGTATTTTTTTCTATAATTCCTTTTGTATCATTCCATAGGTTAGTGCACCTTTGCCTACAAGTTTAGGGAGTAGTGTGATTCCCTAGTAGCTAGCCTAAAAGAAATAGTAATACTTGTTCCATATATTTTCATAAAAATTCCATCATGGTTCTCCCTTCTCGGGTTCTCCACATAAATTTGGTTTTCTCTTATTCATTTTTCTCATTGCATTATCATCTTTATGTTGCTACACACAATATAAATTAATTGAATTTTGAAAATGGATTAAGAATTAAGGAGTTTTGGTTTAAAATTGACACCCCCTCTTAGTCTCAAGGTGTGTTCATTTATTTGTATTAGATCAAGTTCCTTCAAAAGAAGCTTGACTATATGCGAAAAGATGCAAGATGGCACAAGATGGATCATGAAATATTATAAAGTTTGATGGTACAAACTACTCTTTCTAGATGATGTAAATGGAATCACTTTTTTTTTTCTTTGTGTTATGGTATTTGGAATTCTATCATGGATGGTTACTTTTCTCCATCCACTCCTCTTTTTACTATAGATGAGATTATATTACATGATAACAATTCAAATGAAACGAATGAAATTATCAATGGGTTTTTTGATTTGAAACTACGTAAGGTAATGAACTATGTAAGTATGATAAATTTTTATAGGAAAAGCTTACTAGTGTCTATAAAGGAGCTCAAAATATAAAGAAAGTTAAATTGTAGGTTTTCAATAAAATATTTGAGAATATAAGAATGATTTAATAAGAAAATATTGATGGTTATATACAAAAAGTAATAGAAGTGATAAATAGAATTAGAGGTGTTGGTGGATATTTGGATGAAAATGAAGTCATTTTGAAGGTACTTACAAATATTCACAATTAGTCTAAAGTATCATGTATTGAGGAAAGTAGAGATTTGGATACATATGTATTAGATGTGCTTGATGGTGCATTATTTTCTTTTGAGATGAGGAAGTTTAAACAAGATCTAAACATAATAAAGAATCTACAATCAAAGACATTAAAAACCAAAAGATATTAGGAATGTGATGTGGATAATAAAAAAAAATAGTAAGTAGACTAAAGAAAGGAACTATAAAATATAACAGTAGTGTGCCCTTTAAATATTTTCATTGTGGAATAATTTTCATTACGCATTTAGGTGTATTTTTAAAAAATATGACAATAAGCTTGTTGGAAAGATACAATGCAAACAATTGTTCTTTTGTCATTGATGTCAAACCTTAACTAGTGAGACTATTGCTATCTATTTGAGAACCATATCTATTGATTGTTGAAGAATATTTCAAGGCAAGGATAAAAAAAATACCGAGTGAAATGGTTGAGCTATGAGAAATTACAAGGGTACTTGATCAGTTGGCACATTGGCAAAGTAATGTGTTGTTTACCCATAACACTAAGTCAAGATGTCAGTTTACTAGGAACAGCATATGCTAAGTGAAGTTTGTGTCAACTGAGCACCAGTGTATGCCGAGCATAATTTCTTAGTATCGATCAAGCACCAGTAAATTTCTGAGGAAAATAGTGATGATTGAGTGGAAGAACACAGTGTTGACTGAGCAGCAATATTTTGGTAATTGTTGAGATTAGAGATCTCTGGCCAACATAATTGAATTTATTGGGATTTGTAAAATTAATTAAGGATAAGCATGATTGGTCCACACTATTTAAATGCATGGGAAACCATAATTAATGCATGGATCCAAGATTTAATTAGTGATTACTTTGGAGAAGTAAATTAAATATAAATTATGGAAAGATCCATTGGATCTGACCTAACCTAAGATCTACGATCTTGATTCAGAAGAAAATATTTATTTTACCTAGATGAAGAGGTATAAGATAACCTCAAGGGGTTATTCAAGAAGATGTATGTATGTGAAAAGTGTATGCAATAGAATTGCATGGTTAATTGAATGATTGGCATGATCTAACAAAGAAGGATGAACAGGGAAGCAAAGAGTTGTGAAAGTGATTGCTTGACGCATTTCCAAGTAGATCTAAAGATTGAAATGAGAATGGAGGCCACTCAGTGAATTAGCATAAGAGATGAATTGGATCTGGATTTGCAAAGTAAGTTGTATGTATGAGATCACACCTTCTGATTACTTTCTAACCATTGTATTAGTCAAAATCCTTTAACAAGGTTGACCTAACAGTCATTGTATAAATCCTTTGAGAAAGGTGACATTCAGGTGGAATGTTCTAAGACCTCTAACAAGGCCACTCCTAATAGGGTGATTAAATCCTTTAACCAGGTCACATTTACCAATGTGTTTTGTAACCTTTAACAGGGTTGGCTCCTAGCAGAGCTCATATTAGAAGAGTGAAAACTTGGTAGCATGTTACTGGTGATTTTTCCCAATTTGGGTTTCCACGTTAAATACCGGTGTCAACTTGTGTGAATGTTTATGTTGTGTTTTAATGTTAAGTTTCTAAAAGCTGATTACATTTGAACAGTAAACTGCATATTTATGTTGTTGACTTATGCTATTGCTGCCGAGCAGATCTGAGTTGTTTAAAGTTCTATAAAGTTTCAATTGGCACATATAGATGTGAGGATAACTGATTCACCCCTATCAGTTATTATAAATTCATTCTAACAATTGGTATCAGACCTTTGGTCTCTTGAAAATAGTTTGAAGGTACTTGGAGAAATAGATCAAGATGTATAAAAAGGAGGTACTAAAGTTGAACAAAGATAACTTCCCTGCATGGCAGAGTTTGATGAAAATGAATTTTTCTAGTATTGGTGATGCTTCTAAGCACTATATTAAAAATGATTATGTAGTCCCAACAACACCTCTCACCATTGAACAGTTACTAGAAAAGCAGGAACACAATCAAGCAATGTTGGAGATCACATCATCCATGAGCTATCCTGAATTTGAAGACATAAAGAGCTATACAAATGAAAAGAAGATGTGAGATACCCTAGAAACCATCTATGGAGGAGATAAAAATGTGCTCAAAGCCAAATGTGAAAGTTTAAGAGGTAAGTTTGATGAAATGAAAATGCAACAAGGAGAAAATATAGTTCAATATTATGGTAGGATAAAATAAGTTGTGAATGCTATTAGAGGAGCTAATGGAACCATTGATGATAACACCATTATGAGAAAGGTACTGAGAAATATTATTCCTATATACACTATTAGAGTCTCTGCAATTCAAGAATTAAGATGTACTCCTAATAACAATTTGACTTTAGAAGGTCTGGTAGGCAGACTTACTGCATTTGAGATGTCAAATTTTGATAACTACACTCCACAAGCTATTGATTCCACATTCAGATCCCACTTGGTCCTTAATAAATCAAAGAAAGGAAAGAAATGTGTAAACAGTGACAACGACACTATAGATCATGATCTAGAAGAACTTGAGGCACTTATGGCAAGAAGACTATCTAGAGGAAAAGGAAAATTCAAAGGTAAAATTCCTATCATTTGTTTTTCATGTAAAAAATTTGGTTCTATTTGTTAGGAATAAGGTGTCTCAACCTTTTATATTTCATTACATTTGATATTATTTGTTTTGTAATTAATTGTTTGCAAATAATGTATTTAAGTTTGATATTCATTCTGTCATTTAGTTGAGTGGACATGTTGTGTTTTCACTCCACTTGGAAGATGACAAGGATGATCAAACTTGGTGTAGGTGGATCTAGGCATCCCTTTCTATGGCAGAGGTTATTTTCCAAATGTCATCACTTTGGACAATGTGTAAGGTAATCATGACTGAAATGGTTATGACAAATTCCTGTGACAGTCACTAATATTTGTAAGAGCTAATTGTGAAAGATTTGATGACGGGCGAAGAAATGTAAGATATGTGGCAACTGATCATGTTGAGTATTGTACACTCTTCTACAATTTGTGGGGTTCCTATTTTTCTAGAGAATGGTAAAACCCTAATATGGTTGTCTTTAGAAATTACCCTAAAAAGGGAAGTGCATGATATAAGAATTTTAGGGTTTCATATCGCTTAGTGAGAACTTAGTGTATTGTTCCCATTCTTTTACACTGCCAGATTTGTCTTCAAGAGTTTGTTATCTCCTGAGAGAATTTGCATTGCAAGTGTATTGTAAACAACAATAGTTTTTATTAATACATTGTGCAGGTTTTGGAGTGCTGGGGTTTTTTACTGAAAGATTTCCCCTGGGTAAATCATTGTGTCATTCTCATTTTTCTATGTATGCATGTTATTTCAGCAACATAGAATTTAATTATATTATCATTCTGTAATTGATAAGGGTTAAATATGAATTTACAAGATCCTCTTCTTAGGAGTTTAGCGTAGGGAACTATTCTCCGCACACTTTGTTTCCTTTTAGTTGGTATCAGAGCCTAGCCAGTTTTGGTTCTATTTGTTAGGGTACAGGTTTTTTGAGCTAATATCTAGTTCAATGGGAGTATTATTGCAGATTATTCATAACCTTATTATAGGAAGAGATGGCAAGCTCTTCATATAGTAGAATGGAGGTGGAAAAGTTTAGTGGCACAAACTTTGAGTTGTGGAAACTCAAGATGGAAAACATGGTCGTAGACTGTGATGTATGGGAGGCGGTTGCAAATGATATCAAACTAGTAAACATGCATCAAGAAGATTGGGATCTCAAGGATGGGAAAGATAAGGGTCTTATTAGAATCTATCTAGTAGATTTTGTTCTCCTGAATGTTCTCAAGGAGAATACCGCAAACAAATTATGGACATGGCTTGGGTCTATGTATCAGGCCAAGTCCTTGGTGAACAGATTGTACTTGAGAAAGAAGTTGTATTCTCTAAGAATGGAGGAAGGAGGATCCATTGTAGATCACCTGAATGCATTTAACATGCTGATTGCATAGTTGACATCAACCGGTGTCAAGTTAGAGGAGGAGGATCAATGTGTGACCCTACTATGTTCCTTGCTGGATTCATGGGACCATCTTGTGGTGGCCCTTGGGAGTACTATTGTCACTTTCCAAATGGATGATGTGGTGTCTTCGCTGTTATCTAAGGAGACGCAAAGAAAGACCTCTGATTCAACCAAGGAAGCCCTTGTTATTCATGGTAGATCCAAATGCAAAGGAAAGAAAAATGAAAAGAAGTCTAAAAAGGGTAGATCCAAATCCCATGGGAAATCTAAGACTCCTGGAAAGTCTAAGGAAACATGTTGGAACTGTAGTAAGTCTGGGCACTTCCGTAAGGACTGCAAAGAGCCAAAGAAGAACAAGAAAAGACTAGATTCTAATTTTGATAAATCTCAATAAGATGGAGATGCTTTGTTGCAACCTTGGCAACCCATGCATCTGATGATGTGTGGCTAATTAAATCAGGTGCTTCTTTTCAAATGACCTCTCATTGAAGTTGGTTCTCAAAGTATGAGGAGTTCGATGGTGGAAAGGTGTACCTGGGTGATGATTCTCACCTAGAGATAGTTGGATGAGGAAGATTCACTATCAGATTCCCTGATGGATGAGTAAAGGGGATCAAAAACATAATGCACATCCCAGGTTTGGAATGAAACTTGTTATCTTTAAGTATGTTGAATGATGCAGGTGTGCAAGTTTTTTTTTTGAAAGATGGATGCAAGATGATTAGAGGAGCTATGGTGCTTGCGAAAGGTACTAGAAGAGGTACCCTATTTCAGCTGGATGCTTCCACTTCATAGATCAATAGTTATTCTATCTCAAGGAAGAGAGAAACAGTAAGTTCATCTCCACCATCTGAACTAGCAGTGAAGAAGTATGTGGTAATGGGTTTTGATGGTAGTGTAGCAGGTGTACCTAAGGGTGCTAACACTTTGGAAGGAAAACTTCTAGTAGAAAAGACAATGTTGTGGCATATGACATTTGGTCACATTAGTGAGAAGGGTCTCAGAACTCTAAAAAATAAAAACCTCATTGAGGGGATAAATGATTGTAATCTCGAGTTTGACTTCTGTGAACACTGTGTTTATGGTAAGAAAAATCATGTTCAGATTTACTCCAGTTCTCACAAGTCTTCTAGTATTTTGGATCTTATCCATTCAGATGTGTTTGGTCTTGTTAAAGTTCCTTCACTCTCCAAATCTGTATATTTTGTATCTTTTATAGATGATTAAAGTAGGACATGGATTTATTTCCTTAAAAGCAAGACACAAGTTTTCAGTCAGTTCAAGGAATTTAAAGCTCTTGTACAGAATCAAACTCGTAAAAGAATTAAGTGTGTGACAACTAAAAATGGTGGTGAGTTTTTTTCAGCCGAGTTTGAATAGTTCTATAAAGAATAAGGGATTGAGAGGCATAAGACAACTCCTTATACCCAACAGCAAAATGGAGTTGCAGAAAGAATGAACATGACACTGATGGAGAAGGCTAGTAGTATGCTTAGTGGAGCTGGCCTTGAACAAAGGTTTTGGACTGAAGCTATGGCCACTGCTTGCTATCTAGTTAAAAAATCTCCTACATTAGCTCTTTTTGGTAAGGCACCCATGGAGGTGTGGTCTTGTAAGAATCCCTCAGTTAGACATCTTTTTGTTTTTGGTTGTGAATCTTATGCACATGTGCCTAAGGATAGAAGATCTAAGTTGGAAAACAAGGCTCTAAAATGTATCTTCATCGGCTATAGTGTTGGTGTGAAAGGATACAAGCTTTGCGATCCTATGATTGGTAAGGTGTTGTGTACAAGAAAAGTTATTTTTAGAGAGCTAACACTTTCTCCTATTATGCTACATCCAGATGAAAAAGAAATGAAAGAAGATGTTCTTCAGTTGCCTCCTATCCCAGAGAAGACTAAATAGAGAGGCCATGATGGATCTGATGAGGAGGAGAGCTCTAGCAGCTCTAAAAAATTTAGAAGAAGAGGTAGAACAACCTTAATCTCAGCCATTGAGGAGATCCATGAGAGAAAGAAAGCAACCAGAGAGGTTTGGATTTTCTATGTTAGATTCCAGTTGTGCTTATGCCTTCATTACAAACACTGATGAGCCTAGATCCATGAAAGAGGCTATAGGTATGGAAGATGCAAGTTCCTAGATTGAGGCCATGGATGATGAGATTCCTTCATTGGAGAATAACAAAAAGGATGAAAACCTGTTGGAAGCAAATGGGTGTTTAAGAAGATATTTTGTGCAGATGGCACTGTTGAGAGGTACAAGGCCAGGTTGGTTGCAAAGGGGTATTCATAGGTGGAGGGAATTGATTATGGTGAAATATTATCTCCTGTTGCAAAGCTTACATCCATTAGATTTTGGTTATCTCTAGCAGCATCATATTATTTAGAGGTAGAAAAGATCGATGTGAAGACAACTTTCCTTCATGGTGATTTGGATGAAGAGATCTATATGTCATAGCTTGAGCACTATATTTAGAAAGGTAAAGAGTCTTTGGTTTGCAAATTAAAGAAGTCTCTATATGGTTTGAAACAATCTCCTAGGATGTGGTACCTTAAATTTGATGCCTTTGTGTGGTTGATTGGTTTTCTAAGATCAAAATCAGATCATTGTGTTTATTTCAAAGTTGACAATGATTGCCTTCTTATTATTGCATTATATGTTGATGATATGTTGTTGATTGGGAAGGGTATGGGTATGATTTCTGATTTGAAGTATCATTTGTCAGCACAGTTTGAGATGAAAGATCTAGGGGCAGCCAGGTATATTTTGGGAATGGAAATCAGCAGAGATAGATCTAACAAAAAACTTTGGTTGAGTCAGAGTAAGTATGTGAAGTCTATGTTGGAAAATTTTAGCATGGTGGATTGTAGACCATTGTGTGTTCCTGTTTCTATGGGAATAAAGTTATCTATGGCTGATTGTCCAAAATCTCCTAGTGAGGTGGAGGACATGAGCAAAGTACCTTATGCAAGTGTGGTTGGTAGCCTTATGTATGATATGGTCTGTACTAGACCATACATTGCCCAAGAAGTGGGAGTCATGAGTTATTTTATGGCTAAACCTGGATGGGTACATTGGGATACAGTTAAGAGAGTGTTCACTTATTTGAAGGGTAAGATTGGGTAGGTGACATTGAAAGTAGGAGATCCACTAGTGCCTATGTGTTCACTATGTTTGGTGCTTCCATAAGTTGGATGAGTAAGTGACAACCTGTGGTTGATTTGTCCATGATAGAAGAAAAGTACATGGCAGATACTCATCCTTGTAAGGAATCCATTTAGCCTAGGAGACTGTGTTCAGATGTTGGTGTTGATGCAGGACATATTACAATTTGTTCTGACAATCAGAGTGCTATTTTCCTTGCAAAAAATCCAACTTTCCTTGCCAGAATGAAGCACGTTGATGTGTGGTTTGACTTTGTGAGAGATATGGTAGAGGATGGAAAGGAAATTTTGGAGAAGGTAGATACAGTAAAGAATGTTGTAGATGCATTGACAAAACATGTGGGCATAGATAAGTTTAGATGGTGTTCAGAGTCTATGGGCCTCTCAGCCTATAGCAATTAAATCCCGTTATTTCCTTTGGCTCTTACAAGGTGTTCGACAAGGGGGAGAATGTTAGGAATAAGGTGTCTCAACCTTTTATATTTCCTTACATTTGATATTATTTGTTTTGTAATTAATTGTTTGCAAATAATGTATTTAAGTTTGATATCCGTTCTGTCATTTAGTTGAGTGGACATGTTGTGTTTTCACTCCACTTGGAAGATGACAAGGATGATCAAACTTGGTCTAGGTGGATCTAGGAATCCCTTTCTATGGTAGAGGTTATTTTCCAAATGTTGGCACTTCGGACAATGTGTAAGGTAATCATGACTGAAACGGTTATGACGGATTCCTATGACGGTCACTAATATTTGTAAGAGATAATTGTGAAAGATTCGATGATGGGTGAAGACATGAAAGACATGTGGAAAATGATCATGTTGATTACTATACACTCTTATACAATGTGTAGGGTTCCTATTTTTTCAGAGAATGGTAAAACCCTAATACGGTTGTCTTTGCAAATTACCCTAAAAAGGGAAGCACATGATATAAGTGTTTTAGGGTTGCAAATCGCTTAGTGAGAAGTTAGTGTATTATTGGTATGCTATTATGCTGCCAGATTTGTCTTCAAGTGTCGATTATCTCCTAAGAGAACTTGCATTGCAAGTGTATTGTAAACAACAACAGTTTTGATTAATACATTGTGTAGGTTTTGGAGTGCTGGGGTTTTTTACCGAAAGGTTTTCCCCAAGGTAAATCATTGTGTCATTCTCATTTTTATATGTATGCATGTTATTGCAGAAACATCTAATTTAATTGTATTATCATTCTGTAATTTATAAGGGTTAAATCTAAATTTTCAAGATCCTATTCTCAGGAGTTTAGCATAGGGAACTGTTCTCCACACACTTAGTTTCCTTTCAATATTATTTCTTGGTGTACTGATAAGAATGACAAAGATGAAAGAAGGGACAACAAGTACAAATATAGAAAGGATGAATGAGAATTCAAAAAGTATAAGGATTACAAATACAAATGTAAGAAATATTTTTATATAGCTGAAGAAGCTTTTGACAGTGGAATTGATAATTTTGATGAAAATGATATAGAAGTTGTGTATGTTTCTATGAAAGATGATTCTGATGATGATGAGAAAACTGCAGTAATTTCTTATATGAGTAAAGGTGACCATTGGATTATTTATAGTGGCTTTTCACACCACATGACTAGTAATAAGGATAAATTTGAAACCTTAGATCAGTGCAACGGCGGTTATGTTAAATTTCGTAATGATGCACCATGTCTTGTTAAAGGGAAAGGATCAATTAACTTGACTGACAAGATTAGATGTGACAATGTATATTGGGTTGATGATCTTAACTATAATTTATTGAGTGTTGCATAGCTAAATACTTCTGGTTATAGAGTTGAATTCCATCACAAGAAGGAAAATATCTATGATGCCACTGGAGAACTAGTTGGGAGTGGAGGGAAGAAAAAAGTTAACTTGTTCTATCTGGACTTAGCTAATGAGACATGCTTGTTTGCACAATATAATGATGTTTGGTTATGACATAAAAGGTTGTTTCAGGTAAACTTTGATAACTTGGTAAGCATAAGAAAATTGAAAAAGGTTAGAGGGCTGCCTAAGTTAAAGAAACCTGAAAACTCAATGTGTAAACAATGTCAATTGAGAAAAATAACTAAATCTAGTTTCAAAAGAAAGACTCGTACTTTTGAGGAAATTCTAGAATTGGTTCATACTGACCTTTGTGGTCCCATTGGTGACAAAAGTCAATGTGGAGATATATATTTTAATCTATTTGTTTATGTTTACTCTAGGATGATGAATTTTATGTTTCTTAAGGAAAAATCTTATGCATTCTAGTTATTTAAGTGGTACTTGGAAAAAGTTGAAAAGGAGATAGGAAAAAGTCTGAAATGTTTGAGATCTGACCGAGGAGGGGATTTTATTTCTAATGATTTTAATGTGTATGAAATAACCAAGGTATAAAAAGACAGATGTTCGCACCTAAGACAACACCACAAAATGATATTGTTGAAAGAAGAAATAGATCTCTCATGGACTGTGCCAGAACACTAATGATGGAGAAGAATGTTGCAAATAAATATTGGAGAGAAGCTATAAGTACAACATTCTATACCTTGAACATAGTACAAGTCAAGAAAGGTACAAATGCTACACCCTATGAGCTATGGTATGGATATGCACCTAATGTAAGATATTTCAAAGTTTTTGTAAGAAAATGTATTATACTGAAGGATAAAAGTGTTAGAATGAATTTAGAATAACTGAGAGGGGAGGGGTGAATTAGTTATCCTCAGTTCTAGATGTAGAAAATTAAAACTTTCTGTACTTCAGATCTACTCAGCAACAGTAGCATAAATCAACAACTTTAATCAGGTAGTTTACTGTCAATTGAAATTAGCTTGTAGAAACATAACAGTAAAGAAAACCATAAGCATTCACACAATTTGACACAAGTATTTAATGTGGAAACCCAATATGGGAAAAACCACTAGTAACATGCTACCAAGTCTTCACTCTTCTCAAGTGATGCCTTGTGAGGAGCCAACCCTATTAAAGGTTACAATAACACACTGCTAGGTGTGACCTGGTTAAAGGATTTAATCACCCTGTCAGGAGTGGCCTTGTTAGAGGACTTAGAACATTCCAATTTGAATGTCAC
>MU228062.1:459618-471723 GCA_018584345.1 Thuja plicata | reverse complement strand
AATGGTGTTCTCATCAATAGTTTCATTAGCCCCTCTAATGGCATTTACAACTTCTTTTATTCTACCATAGTACTGAATGACATTTTCACCTTCTTGCATTTTCATCTCATCAAACTTACCTCTTAGAATTTTTGATTTAGCCCTCAGCACATTTGAGTCTCCACCATAGATATTTGCAAGTTTGTCCCACATCTCTTTTGCATTTATGCAGTTATTTATATCATCAAACTCTAAATAGCTCAATGAGGAGGCGATCTCCAACATTGCTTGATTGTGCTCTAGCTTTTCTCTTAGTTGTACAACTGAGAGAGGAGTAGAATGTGGTACATAGGCATGTTCAATAATTCACTTAGCATCATCTCCAATACCAGCCAAATGTAGTTTCATCAAGCTCTGCCATGCAGGGAAGTTATCTTTGTTCAGCTTAGGAACCTCCTTCTTATATATCTTGATCTTTTCGTTCCAAGTACCTTCAAACTATTTTCAGGAGACCATTTCTCTGATACCAATTGTTAGAATGAATTTAGAATAAGTAAGAGGGGAGGGGTGAATCAGTTATCCTTGGGTCTAGATGTAGAAAATTTAAACTTTCTATACTTTAGATCTACTCAACAGTAGTAGCATAAATCAACAACTTTAATCAAGCAAATTACTGTCAATTGAAATTAGCTTGTAGAAACATAATAGTAAAGCAAACCATAAGCATTCACACAAGTTGACACAAGTATTTTACATGGAAACCCAATATGGGAAAAACCACCAATAACATGCTACCAAGTCTTCACTCTTTTGAAGTGATGTCCTATGAGGATCCAACCCTGTTAAAGGTTACAATAACACACTGCTAGGTGTGACCTGGTTAAAGGATATAATCACCCTGTCAAGAGTGGCCTTATTAGAGGACTTAGAACATTCCAATCTAAATGTCACCTTGTTAGAGGATTTATACAAATGACAGTTAAGTCAACCTTGTTAAAGGATTTAACTGATACAATGGTAAGAAAGTAATCAACTGTTGTGATCTGGTACATACAACTTACTTTGCAATTCAGATCCAATTATAGCTCTGATGTTAGCTTATTGGATAGCCTGCATTGTCATTTCAATCTTCTAATCTGCTTATAAATTCGTCAATCAATCACACATGCAACACTCTCCTTCTACCTTTTGCCTTCTCTACTAGATCATGCCAAACAGTTAATCAACTATACAAAGCTCTTGCATACACATACACTCTTTCACACACAATGAATAACCCCTGAGGTTATCATATACCTCTTTTTCCAAGTTAGATAAATCTTTTTCCGCTTAAACAAGATCGTAGATCTTAGGTTAGGTCAGATCCAACGGATCATTCCATCTTTACATTACATTTACTTCTCCAAAGTAGTCTCTAATTAAATCTTGAAAACATGCATTAATTATGGTTCCCCATACATTAAATGATGTGGATCAATCTTTAATTAACATTACATATCCCAATAAAATCAACTAAGTCAGCCAGAGATCTCAAATCTCATCATTAATCCAATTACTATTAGTTGACCAACATCACTGTTTTCACTCGACAATTTCAATGGTGCTCGGCATTGAGCAACTTTTTGCTCGTCACAAGCAACTTTACTCAGCACAAGCAACTTTACTCAGCACAAGCAACTTTGCTTGACACAAGCAACTTTGCTCGGCACAGAATAGTCAGAAAAACTATCTTTGAAAGATAAATAACAAATTACTTTGCTAGAGTGCCAACTGATCAAGTACCCTTTTATTTACCTTAACTCAACCATTCACTTGGTCTTCTGGTTAAATATTCTTCATCAACAATAGATATGGTACTCAAACAGATAATAATAGTCTCACCAATTAAGGTTTGACAACAATGACAAAATAACAATTGCTTGCATTGTCACTTTCCAACAATCTCCCTCTTTGGCATTGATGGCAACACAAAATATAAAAACAATGATTTAACAAGCATAGTTCCCAACCAATCAAAAAATTCACCTATGTTCCTTGATATGAATGAATTTTCGTTAATGTCTTTAGCTTCATTATGATTCTTATCTATAAAATATTTCTCCCTCTGTGTCTGTAATCACACTGTCATCATCTGTGTCTAATCATCTGTAGACTCCCTCTGAGTAGATAATCACTTCAATGTTTTCAATAGTAACTTCTGCCTCTATGTAATCTTTCCCTCTTTGTAATCTCTCTTTCTCGGCAATCTCTTACTCTTTATAGGTAATCTCTCCCTCTTTAACAACAATGCCAAAGACATCAATATCTTTATCATGTAGATCTTCAGTATCATGTTGATCCTATCATCTTTAGTATCATGTTGATCTTTTCATCTTCAGTATGAATGATTTTTCTTTTCTATCCTTGTTCATCTTCACAACTTTAGCCAGCATCCTAAACTGTGACTTACTATGCATTAATGTGTCAAATATTGTAAATGTAATATTTGATGCAGTAGTACCATACAGAACTTAATTATCCTCAGTTAGGGGAATCACACCCAATTTACCTCGTAGATACTCATGAGCATCCTTGGGTAGTGCTTTTGTGAATATGTCTTCTAATTGTTCTTTGGTGTTCACATAATACAGTCTCACTTCTTTACTCTGAACTAGGTCCCTCAAGTAATGATAGTTGATAGCTATATGCTCTGTCTTAGAGTGCATCACAAGATTTTTAGAAATATTAATAGCACTTGTATTATCACAATATATGACAACTGGGTCATTAATTTCTTCCTTCATACCTTTCAGTAGTATCTTCAACCACACAATGTTAGAACAGTTAACTACTGCTGCCACATACTCGGCTTCAGTTGTAGATTTTGAGGTGCAGTTCTGTTTCTTGCTTGTCTAGGAGATCAAACTCTTTCCTAAAAGAAATGCTCCACCAGTAGTGCTTTTCCTATCATCAACATTTCTATCCTAGTTAGAGTTAGTGTAAACTTTGAGTTCAAACTTTTCATTCTTTTTGTAGTATAGACCATAGTCATTAGTTCCTTTCAAATATCTTAGAATCCTTTTTACTGCCATCATGTGAGTTTCCTTAGGATTAGCAGAAAACCTTGAAACAATCCCAACAGCTAAGGCAATATCAGGTCTACTATGTACAACATATTGTAGTTTTCCAATCATTGATATGTAGAGTGTTTGGTTTACTTCTTTTGTGTCATCATCTTTTGTCAGCTTCTATCCAGTAGCCATGGGTGTACTTATTGGTTTGGACTCTTCCATTCCAAAAGTTTTTAGTATCTCTTTGATATATTTATTTTAAGTGATATAGATACCATTTTTCATTTGATAGATTTGTAAGCCAACAAAGAATATTATTTCATCCACAAAATTTTCAGCTAATAATGTACCTTTGCTTTGCTCTATCTTCAAGTACATGTTGCTATTGTCATTGGTTCCTGCAAATCCAATCTTGATCAGGTAATTGTGCAATCTTTCATACCATGCTCTTGGCACTTGCTTCAATCCATATAATGCTTTGTGAAATCTGCAAACCATATCCCTTTTGTTTGGGTCTACAAAACCATCAGCTTGCTATTTCAGTGAGTGGCCTCCATTCTCTTTTCAATCTTCAGATCTTCTTGGAAATCCATCAAGGAATCCCTCTCATAGCTCTCTGTTTCTCTGCTCAGCCTTCTCTGCTAGATCATGCCAGTTAGTCAATTAATTATACAATCCTCTTGCATAGACATCATTTCCATCATGAATAACCCCTCGAGGTTATCTTATACCTCTTCATCTATGTAAAATAAATCTTTTCTGCTTAATCAAGATCATAGATCTTAGGTCAAGTTAGATCCAATGGGTCTTTCCATCTTTACATTTAATTTACTTCTCCAAAGAAATCACTAATTAAATATTTGATCCATGAATTAATTATGATTACCCATACATTTAAATAATGTGGACCAATTGTGCTTACCCTCAATTAACTTTACATATCCAAATAAAAACAACTATGTTGGCCAAAGATATCAAATCTCAACAATTACCAAAATAGTGTTGCTCAACCAACACTGTGTTCTTCCGCTTGGTCATCACTGGTTTTCTCAGCAATTTACTGGTGCTCGGTCATCGCAAACTTCACTCAGCATAAAATGTTCTCAGTAAATTGTCATCAAAATATAAACAACACATTACTTTGCCAATGTGTCAATTGATCAAGTACCCTTGTGATTTCCCATAACTCAAACATTTCACTTGGTCTTCTTGTTATCCTTGGCTTCAAATCTTCTTCATCAATAATTAGATATGGTACTCAAATAGATAGCAATAGTCTCACCAGTGAACATTTCACATCAATGAGAAAACAACAATTATTTCCATTGTATCTTTCCAACAATCTCCCTCTTTGGCATTAATGGCAACACTAAACTTTAAAAAAATAATTTTCCAACCATAGTTACCATAGAATCCAAAAATTCTTCCTATGTTCCTTGATATGAACAAATCTTCATTAATGTCTTTAGCTTCATTCTGACTCTTATCTTGTAAAACATTTCCCCCTCTGTGTCTGTAATCACACTAAAATCTTTCTATCCTTTGTTCATCTATAGACTCCCTCTTTCAGTAAACTCTCCCTTTATCTATAAGTATAGTAAAATCTCCCTCTTTCAATAAACTCTCCCTCTTTAACAACAATGCCAAAGATGTTGACATATTCATCATGAAGATTCTTCTATTCTAAGCTTTGTACCATGTTGTTCATGTCATCTTGCTTATGACTGATCCTCTTTTCTATCCTTGTTTGTCTTTCATAGCTTTAGGTAGCATCCTAAAGTGTGACTACTTGTGCATCAATGTGACTAATATTCAGAATATAACATTTGATGCAACAGTACCATTTTGAACTAATTAGCCTCAGTTAGTGGAATCACCCCTAATTTACCTTGCAGATACTCATGAGCATCCTTGGGTAGTGCCTTTGTAAATATGTCTGCTAACTATTCCTTAGTATTCACATATTTGAGTCTCACTCTCTTCTTCTGAACTAGCTCCCTCAAGTAATGATACTTGATTGCTAAATGCTTTGTTTTAGAGTACATCACAGGGTTCTTAGACATATTAATGGCACTCATGTTATCACAATATATGACAACTAGTTATGTTATCTCTTCTTTCATACCTTTCAGTGGTATAGATTCAACAACACAATATTAGAACAATTAATTGTTGTTGCCACATACTCAGCTTCAGATGTAGATTGTGAGCTGCAAGTCTATTTCTTACTTGTCCATGAAACCAATCTTTTTCCTAAAATAAATGCTCCACCTATGGTGCTTTTTCTATCATCCAAATTTCCATCCCAATCAAAATCAATATAGACTCTGAGTTCAAACTTGTCATTATTTTTGTAATACATGCCATATTCATTTGTTCCTTTCAAATATCTCATAATTCTTTTTACTGCCATCATATGAGTTTCCCTGGGATTGGAAGAAAATCTTGCAACAATACCAATAGCCAGTGCAATATAAGGTCTCTTGTGCACAACATATTGCAGCTTTCCAATCATTGACCTGTAAAGGGTTTGATTCACTTCTTTTCTATCATCATTTTTTGTTAACTTCTGTCCATTCCAAAAGTTTTCAGTATCTCCTTGACATATTTTGATTGAGTAATATAGATACCATTCTTCATCTGATATATTTGTAAGCCAAAAAAAAATCTTATCTCACCAAACATAGACATCTCAAATTCAGCTTGCATCTCTTTTGCAAATTCTTGGCATAACATATCTTGTCCACTAAATATAATGTCATCAACAAAAATTTCAGCCAACAAAGTACCTTTTGTTTTCTTTGTCTTCAAATAAAGATTAATGTTATCATTGGTTCTTGCAAATCCAATTTTTATCAAATAATTGTGCAATCTCTCATACCATTCTCTTGGTTCTTGCTTTAGTCCATATAGTTCATTGTGTAATCTACAAACCATATTCCTCTTTGCTTGGATCAACAAATCCATCAACTTGTTCATTGTATACTTCTTCTTCTAATATCCCATTTAGGAATCCTGACTTTACATCCATTTGATAGACTTTAAAACCTTTGTAGGCTGCATATGCAAGTAAGGTTCTTAATCCTTCCAATATTGCAACTGGGGTGAATGTTTCTCCATAATCAATTCCTTCCTCTTGTGCATAACCCATGCATACCAGTCTAGCTTTATTTCTTGTTACCTCTCAATGTTCATTTAGCTTATTTTTGAATACCCACTTAGTACCAATTACATTTCTGTCATTTAGCCTAGGTACAAGTTTCCAAGTCTCATTCTTCTCAATCTATTAAATTTATTCATTCATGGCTTGTATCCAATCTTCATTGTCTAAGGCATCTTTTACTATTTTAGGCTCAAAATCACATAACAAGCATGTATATTTTCTCAACTTGCTTCTTTTCATAACTACAGAATTATTCAATCCTAAGAGTTGATTAGGTTAATGGTGCCTTCTTACATAATTTGCAAGAGTAGGTTCTTTTTTTGCTTCATATTGAGCATTCACATTCAATTCAGGTTGATTCTATGACCCGGCATCTCCATTGGATAGCTTGGTAATTACCTCTTATTTCCCAACAGCTTCATTCTGTGACTCGGTAGGTGCTCACTGTTGCTCAAAAACCTCATTCTTAGGTTCAGGTAATATATTAGAATCTTCCTCATCTAGATAGACAAATGATTTGTAACTTTCAGGTTCATGTGTGCTTTCAGCTTCATTTCTTTCTGCATATTCATCTATTCTAACATTTGCACTTTCCACAATTTTGTTAGTGTTAGAATTCAAACACTTGTAATCTTTAATTTTAGTTGAATAACCAAGGAATATGCCTTCCTCGCCTTTAGCATCAAGTTTTCCATTTCTTTTATCCTTTAGTATGAAACATTTGCTTCCAAAAACTTTGAAATATCGTACATTAGGTGCATACCCATACCATAGCTCATTAGGTGTAGCAATAGTACCTTTCTTGACTTGTACTCTATTTAGGGTATAGACTATTGTAGTTATAGCTTCTCTCCAATATTTTTGTGCAACATTTTTCTGCAACATTAGTGTTCTGCCACAATCCATGATACATCTATTTCTTCTCTCAACAATACCATTTTGTGGTGGTGTCCTAGGTGTGGACATCTGTCTTTTTATCCCTCGGTCATTACAGAACCTATTAAACTCATTAGAAATAAACTCACCTCCTTTGTCAGATCTTAAACATTTCAGAATTTTACCTATCTCCTTTTCAAATTTTTCCAAGTACCACTTAAATAACTGGAATGCATCAGATTTTTCTTTAAGAAACATAACAATCATCATTCTTGAGTAATCATCAACAAATAGAATAAAGTATCTATCCCCACAGTAACCTTTCTCACCAATAGGACCACAAAGGTCAGTATGAACCAATTCCAAAATTCCCTCAGAAGTATGAGTCTTGCTTTTGAAACTAGATTTAGTCATTTTTCCTAATTGACATTGCTTACACATTGCATTTATAGGTTTCTTTAACTTAGGCAACCCTCGAACCTTTCTCAATTTGCTTATGTCCACCAAGTTATCAAAGTTTACATGACACAACCTTTTATGCCATTACCAAACATTATTATATTGTGCAAACAAGCATGTCTCATCAATTAAGTCCAGTTAGAACAAGTTACCTTTTGTTTGTTCTCCACTTCCAACTAATTCTCCAGTGGTATCATAGATATTTGCTTTCTTGTGATGGAATTCAACTCTGTAACTAGAAGTATTCAGCTGTGCAATACTTAATAAATTATAGTTAAGATCATCAACCCAATATACATTATCACATCTGATCTTGTCAGATAAGTTAATTGATCCTTTCCCTTTAACAAGACATGGTGCATCATTACCAAATTTAACATAACCACCTTTACACTAATCTAAGGTTTCAAATTTATCTTTATCACTAGTCATGTGATGTGAACAACCACAATCAATAATCCAACATTCACCATTACTCATATAAGAAATTAGTGCATTTTTCTCATCATCGTCAGAATCATCTTTCATAGCAACATACACAACTTCTATATCATTTTCATTATAATTGTGAGTTTCACTGTCAGAAGCTTCTTCAGCTATATAACAAGATTTCTTACCTTTATATTTGTTATCTTTATACTTTTTGAAGTCTTGGTCATCCTTTCCATCTTTGTACTTGTCTCTTCTTTCATCTTTATCATTCTTGTCAGGACATCTTGCAGCAATATGACCAACTTTGTTACATGAAAAACAAATGATAGGAAGTTTACCTTTGAGTTTTCCTTTCCTCTAGATAGTATTTTTTCCATAAGTGCCTCAAGTTCTTCCAAATCATCATCCGTAGTGTCATTTTCACTGTTCACACATTTCTTTCCTTTCTTTGATTTGTTAAGGACCAACTAGGACCTAAATGCAGATTCAATGGCTTGTGGAGTGTAGTTATCAAAATTTGACATCTCAAATGCAGTAAGTCTGCCTACCAGACCTTCTAAAGTCAAATTATTATTAGGAGTACATCTTAACTCTTGAATTTTAGAGACTCTAGTAGCATAAAAAGGAAGAAGTTTTCTCAGTACCTTGCTCATAATGGTGTTATCATCAATGGTTCCCATAGCTCCTCTAATAGAATTTACAACTTCCTTTATCCTACCATAATATTGAACTATATTTTATCCTTCTTGAATTTTCATTTCATCAAACTTACCTCTTAAACTTTCATATTTGGCCCTTAGCACATTTGTATCACCTCCATAGGTGGTTGTTAGGGCATCCCACATATTCTTTGCATTTGTACAGTTCTTTTTGTCTTCAAATTCATGATAGTTCAGAGATGATGCAATGCTCAACATTGCTTGATTGTGTTCCTACTTTTCTCTTAACTGTATAGTTGTGGTAGGTGTAGTGGGGGATACATAATCATGTTCAACATAGTGCTTAGAAGAATCACCAATACCAGCCAGATGCAATTTCATCAAACTTTGCCATGCAGGGAAATTATCTTTGTTCAACTTTGGTACCTCCTTTTTATACATCTTGATCTTTTTCTCCAAGTACCTTCAAACTATTTTCAAGAGACCAAAGCTCTCATACCAATTGTTAGAATGAATTTAGAATAATTGAGAGGGGGGGTGAATCAGTTATCCTTAGGTCTAGATGTACCAAATTAAACTTTATACCACTCAGAACAACTCAAATCTGCTCACAAGCTATAGCATAAATCAAAAACATACATATGTTGTTTTAGTGTTCAAATATAATCTACTTGTAGAAACTTAACAGTAAAACACAACATAAACATTCACACAAGTTGACACTAGTATTTAACATGGAAATCCAATTTGAAAAACCACCAATAACATGTTGTCAAGTTTTCACTCTTCTGAAATGAGCTCTGTTAGGAGCCAACCCTATTAAAGGTTACAAAACACATTTCTAAATGTGACCTGGTTAAAGGATTTAATCACCCTGTCAGGAGTGGCCTTATTAGAGGACTTATAACATTCTACCTGAATGTCATCTTGCTTAAAGAATTTATACAATGACTGTTAGTTCAACATGGTTAAAGGATTTTGACTGATATAATGGTTAGAAAGTAATCACCAGGTGTGATCTGATACATACAACTTACTTTGAAAATCTAGATCCAATTCAGCTCTAATGCTAATTCACTGAGTGACCTCCATTCTTTTTTCAATCTTCAGATTTGCTTGGAAATCTGTCAAGCAATCACTCTCGCAACTCTCTGCTTCTTTGCTTAGCCTTCTCTTCTAGATCATGTCAATCAATCAATTAACTATGCAATCCTCTTACATACACATCATGCATATAATGAATAACCCCTTGAGGTTATCTTATACCTCTTCATCTAGGTAAAATAAATCTTTTCCGCTTAATCAAGATCGTAGATCTTAGGTTAGGTCAAATCCAATAGCTCTTTCCATCTTTACGTTTAATTTAATTCTCCAAAGAAATCACTAATTTAATATTTTATCCATGCATTAATTACAGTTACTCGTGCATTTAATTAGTGTGGACCAAACATGATTACCCTCAATTAACTTTACATATCCCAATAAAATAAACTATGTTGGCCAGAGATCTCAAATCTCAACAATTACCAAAATACTGCTACTCGGCCAACACTGTGTTCTTCTACTTGGTCATCACTAGTTTCCTTGGCAATTTACTAGTGCTTTTTCATCACAAACTTTGCTCGGCATAAACTGTTCTCAGTAAACTGTCATCAAAAGATAAACAACACATTAATTTTCCAATGTGCCAACTGATCAAGTACCCTTGTGATTTCCCATAACTCAACCATTTCACTTCGTCTTCTTGTTATCCTTGCCTTCAAATCTTCTTCATCAATCAATAGATATGGTACTCAAACAAATATCAATAGTCTCACCAGTTAAGGTTTGACATCAAAGACAAAACAACAATTGTTTCCATTGTAGCTTTCCAGCAGGACACTTGTACCTAGGTCGAATGACAAAAATGTAATTAGTACTAAGTGGGTATTTAGAAATAAGTTGAATGAACATGGAGAAGTAACAAGGAATAAAGATAGACTAGTATGCAAGGGTAATGCACAAGAAGAAGGAATTTATTATGGAGAAACATTCACCCCAGTTGCAAGATTGGAAGGAGTCAAAACATTACTTGCATATGTAGCTTACAAAGGTTTTAAAGTTTATCAGATGGATGTAAAGTCAGCATTTCTAAATGGAATATTAAAAGAAGAAGTGTACATTAAACAAGCTAATGGATTTTTTGAACCAAGCAAGAGGAACATGGTTTGCATATTACACAAGGCACTATATGGATTGAAGAAAGCACTAAGAGCATGGTATGAGAGATTGCACAATTACTTGATAAATATTAGATTTGCAAGAACCAATGATAACAACAATCTGTATTTGAAGACAGAACAAATAAAGGTACTTTATTAGCTGAAATTTTTCTTGATGACATTATATTTGGTGGACAAGATGTGTTATGCCAAACATTTGCAAAAGAGATGCAAACTGAATTTGAGATGTCTATGTTTGTTGAAATCAAATTATTTGTTGGCTTGCAAATATATCAAATGAAGAATGGTATTTATATTTCTCAATAAAAATATGTCAAGGAGATACAAAAAACTTTTGGAATGGAAGAATCAAAACCAGTGAGTACACCCATGGCTACTGGACAGAAGTTAACAAAAAATGATGATACAAAAGAAGTGAATCAAACCCTTTACAGGTCAATGATTGGAAAGATGAAATATGTTATACATGGAAGATGTGATATTGCTCTGGCTGTTGGAATTGTTACAAGATTTTCTGCCAATCCCAAGGAAACTCTTATGATGGCAGAAAAAAGAATTCTGAGATTTTTGAAAGGAACAAATGAATATGGTCTATATTATAAAAAGAATGATAAGTTTGAGCTTAGAGTTTAAACTAACTCTGATTGGGATGGACATGTGGATGATAGGAAAAGAACCACAGGTGGCACATTTCTTCTATGAAAGAGACTAATTTCATGGACAAGCAATAAATATAATTTCACTCACAATCTACAGCTGAAGCCAAGTATGTGGCAGCAGCAATTAACTGCTTTAATATTGTGTAGTTAAAGATACTACCGAAAGGTATGAAAGAAGAGATCACATAACTAGTTATTATATATTGTGATAACATGAGTGCCATCAATATTTCTAAGAACCCTATGATGCACTCTAAAAAAAATCATATAGCTATCAAGTATCATTACTTGAGGGAGCTAGCTCAAAACTAGGAAGTGAGACTGGAATATGTGCATACTAAGGAACAGTTAGCAGACATATTTACAAAAGAACTACCCAAGGATGCTCATGAGTATCTACGAGGTAAATTAGGGGTGATTCCCCTAATTGAGGATAAATATTTTAGAATGGAACTGTTGCATCAAATGTTATATTTAGAATATTGTTGGAATACAAACACCACTGAGAGGGGGGGGTGAATCAGTGGTTACTTGAAACTTGTTCTTTTTAACTTTTCAATCTTTTCACTTTTACAAATATAATATGAAGTTATGAAATAAGAACAA
>MU228062.1:437097-449597 GCA_018584345.1 Thuja plicata | reverse complement strand
AAGAAAATATATAAGCTTAGGGAAAACCCACAAGGAATATGTAATTATATTCTAGGGGTGTTAAGGGATTTTAAGATAAAATCCATCTTTTCAGTGACTAGGAGGGCTAATAGGCCTAGAAAGGCTACAAGGCCTAAAAGAATAGGAACTTGGAACTCATTTGGAAATTGGTTGAAATATCCACAAATTTGGATCCATAGGAGTTGGAATAGACCTAAGAGGAGTCAGGAAACTGATCCACAAGAATTTGACACCTTTGGGAAAGTAGAAGTCAGAGTAAGCCATGGATGTGAGGGGTTAAGGAGAAGTGTTTAGTTAAGAGTTTGAAGTTGTTGGAGAGCTCCTAGTGTGTTAGAGAATTAGAGAGGTATCCTCTAGTTAGGGTAGGGATAAAGACCCTAAAGAAGACCAAGAGAAGGTCTTGGGGAGAGAAATAAATCTCTTGGAGAGGAGCTCCTCGCCAAATTGGTATCAGAGCCATTGAAAGGCTTGGGAGTTGATTGGTATATGTCAAACTCGAGTGAATCCATAGGTGAGAACATCATGGTAACCAATACACAGTTAGCCAAGGATTTTTTAGAGAAACAAAACAAGAATAGGATTCTTGAAGAAGCAATGGAAGAGGTAAAGATAAACATGGAAGAGGTGGTAGAGACTGCCAACAAGTTGAGAGAAGAGATGCATGAAGGGATGGATAAGGGAAAGAGACCAGTAGAAGAGGAGGTAGAACCAAAGCCTGATCTTCTTCTACCTGGGGAGCCATTCCTCAAGGCACTCAAGGCATTGAGTGGAAAGGTTGTAGAGGTAATACTAGTATTCTCTACTAAGAAGGATATATAAATGATTATGGCATGGCTTGAAGGGATGGAGAATCACTTTGAATGTGATGGGATCACAGAGGCACAAAAGGTAAAGATAACCAAGTCAAGGCTAAGAGGGAAAACACTCACTTGGTTGAAGTTATTGTAGGAAGAAAGAGAGAAGGAGGGAAAGAAGCCCATAATAAATTGGAAAAAAATGGTGGCAAAAGTAAAGGAGAATTACCTTCCAGAAGATTATGACATTCAACTACATAAGAAGAGGTAGAACCTTAGGCAAAAGGACCTAGATATGTCATCCTATACTGAAGAATTTCAGAACCTTTGTCTTAGATCAAGAATCCAAGAGATAGAGAGTATCAAATTTGCACTCTACCTTAATGAATTAAGGTGGAACATTCAAGAAGAACTTAGTCTCTTTACCCTGACTTCCATTCATAGGTTTTTCCAAATGGCTTTGAAAGTGGAAGAGAAACTTAAGAAGAGACAAGATTATAGCTCCATAGGTAGGGGAAGGGGTAGAGACAATAGAGGTGGCCATAGAGGAGGTTGAAATGGAAGAGGCCATGAAAGTAGGACTCAAGGTGAATCTAGATATGCAGATAAAAGACAGGATTCAAGCAATAGAGGTGAGTACCACAATAGAGGAAGAAGTTCTTATAACAGTGGTAGAGGAAGATCAAAAGGTTTTGGAAGAAGCTCTCACTTTTATTCCTTGAAATGCTACAATTGTGGATAGTTGGAACACCCTATATACATGTGTCCAAATAAACCAACATCCTCACAAGGAGAGAAGAGGATCAACTATGTCCAAGATGAGGACAACACCAAACATTTAGAGGTAAGTCTGGATTGAGAAAAGGGTGAGAGTTTAATGCTTAGAAGAATTATAATTAAATAACCTACTAAAGATGAACATAGGCAGAGAAGGTCTCTTTTTAGGGTCAAATGCAAGATATTGGGAAAAGTGTGTAAGGTAATAATTGATTCAGGGTCTATAGATAATGTTATATTTGAGGAGGCAGTAGAGAAATTGAAGCTCACCAAGATTCCACCTATGTGTCCTTATAAAATCACATGGTTGAATAAGGGACAAAACATCTTATTGAATTAGAAAGTGTGAGTATAATTTGTCATTGTAAAGTATCAAGATAGGATACTATGTGATGTGTTTCCAATGGATGGTTGTCATCTATTGGTTGGCAGACCATTGTAGTATGATAGGGAAGCTATCCATAATAGGAAAGATAATAAGTACTCCTTCAAGAAAAATGGGGTAAATTTCAAGATATAGTCCTTACTAAAGGAAGACATAGTGGAGAAGGAAGAATCCAGTACCTTGTTGATGAGTGGGAAAGAATTCTTAAGGGATATGAAAGATGAAGAAGTTGGCTATGCAATCTTGTTAAAGCCATAGGGGAGGAGACTCATAAGAAAATACCTATGCCAAAGGAAGTGAGAGAACCATTGGACAATTTCAAGGACATAATATTTGAAGGTACACCTACCACCCTTCCACCAAAGAGGGAGATAAGTCATTAAATTAAATTCATACTAGAAGCATCCTTACCAAACAAAGCTGCATACAAGATGACACTAGAGAAAAAGAAGGAGATAGCTAGGCAAGTACAAGAACTTTTGGACCAGGGGTTGATTAGAAAGAGCATTGGCCCATGTGATGTCCTAGTGGTGTTGGCTCCTAAGAAGGGAGGTAAGTGGAGAATGTGTACAGATTCTTGGGATATAAATTGGATAACTATTAGGTATATATTTCCTATTCCTAGGATAGAATACTTGATGGATTATTTGGGGGCTGCTAAGTACTTCTCTAAAATTGATGTGAAAATTAGGTATTACAAAATTAGGATGAAGGAAGGTGATGAGTGGAGGTTTGCATTTAAGACTACACAGAGGTTATATGAATGGTTAGTTATGCCCTTTGGGCTTACCAATGGACCAAGCACATTTATGAGGGTGATGAATGAGGTCTTGAAAGAATATATAGGTGTTTTTGTAGTTGTCTATTTAGATGATATCTTCATATTTAGTAAAACAAAAGAGGAACATATGAAACACTTGGAGTTAGTGTTGAAGAGGTTGCAGGAGGAAAAACTCACCATCAATCTTGAGAAGAGTGAGTTCATGAAAGAAGAGCTATTCTACCTAGGATTTGTAGCTTCCGAGGGTGACTTGAAGATGGGTAAGGAAAACATAAAGGACATTTTGAGTTGGCCTACTCCTAAGACATGGACTGAAGTGAGGATCTTCCATGGGTTAGCCCAATTCTATAGGAAGTTCATTAGGAGATTTAGTGAAATTTTTTCTCTAGTCATAGAGACTATCAAAGGAGGATTGAAGACTAAATTTATATGGACCCAGGCAGATAATGAGGGGTTTGAAAGGTTGAAAAGAGAAGTAGCCACTCAACCTATATTTTTGTTACCTATCTTTGACAAACCATTCATTATGGAGTGTGATGCAAGAAGCATTGCAGTAGGAGTTGTCCTAAGCCAAGAAGGCAGGCCTATGGCATTTTTTAGTGAAAGACTAAATGAGGTTAAGTCTAGGTACTCTTCCTATGACTTGGAGCTATATGCTCTTGTACAAGCCTTAAAGAAATGGAGGCATTATCTATTGCCTAAAGAGTTTGGTGTCTTTATAGACAACCAAACATTAAGTTACATAAACACTCAAGACAAGCTTAGCTTGAGACACATCAAATGGATGGAGTTCCTATAGTCATATACTTTTACTATAAAACATAAGAAGGGAGTGCAAAATGAAGTTACAGATGCCCTTAGTAGGAGGTAACTCACCATTCAGGAGATTCAGTTATAGAGTATAGGTGTTGAAGGTTTCAAGGACCTATATGAGGGAGATTTAGATTTTTCATAGATCTACAAGGTGTGTAAAGATTTTGAGAATCACTTTCATAGTGATTTTGCAGAGTATACATTGCAGAATGGGTTTCTATTCAAAGGAAAGAAACTTTGTGTTCCAAAAGGATCTATGAGGGAGAAAATCATATAGGAGAAACATAATGGGAGCCTAAGTGGACACTTTGGACTAAAAAAGAAATTTTACTTAGTAGAAAGGTTCTACTGGTGGCCAAAACTATAGAAGGAAGTGAGAAGATATGTGGAACAGTGTGGCATATGTCAGAAGGGTAAAGGCACTTCATGAAATGCAATTCTTTACCAGCCATTACCCATCCCAAGAAGACCTTGGGAGTGCATAAGTATGGAATTCATAGTGGGGTTACCTAGGACTCCAACTGGTTTAGACAGTGTGTTTGTAGTAGTAGACAGATTTAGTAAGATGAGTTACTTCATCCCATGTAAAACAACACATGATGTCAATCATATTGCCTACTTTTTCTTCAAGGAGATAGTGAGGATTCATGGTCTACCAATGAGTATTGTTGCTGATAGGGATGTGAAGTTCATGGGGCACTTTTGGAAGACCCTATGGAAGAGACTGGGTAGAAACTTATCTCATGGATCTGTCTATCATCCTCAAATGGATGGGAAGATTGAAGTAATCAATAGAGTTCTTGGAAATTTTATTATATGTCTGACAAAGGAATATTCACAAGGTTGGGAGAAAGTTATCACACAAGCATAATTTTCCTATAATGTTAGCACAAATAGGACCACAGGGAAGAGTCCATTTGAGATTGGGTATGGGACACATCCAAGAGGTGTAATGGAGCTCAGAGACCTGAAATGGTATGAAGGAGTTAGTGGACATGCAGATGACTTTGCACAGTCAATAAGGGAAGTCCATAAGCAAGTAAGAAAGACTTTAATGGAAGCCAATGAGAAGTTTAATACTAAAAGGGATGAGGGAAGAAGAGATTTGCAGTTTGAAGTGGGTGAACTAGTAATAGTATTTTTGAACAAAGAAATACTATAAAAGGGGATACCTAGAAAGTTGAAGATGAAAAGGATTGGGCCTTGCAAGGTATTGGATAAATATGGACCCAATTCCTACAAGGCGGAGTTTCCCAAGGATATGTCCATTTCTCCAATCTTCAATGTGAAGGATTTGATCAAGTACAAGGGGCCAGTTATGGATGAGGTACAGTACAATACATAAGTGAATACAGATGTGGGAGAGTTCAAGACTCTGGAACAAATCAAGACACAAGCTAAAAAGATATTGGATTCAAGGGTAAAGAAGAAGAAAAGGAATAAGGTTTATATAGAGCATCTAGTGAAGTGGAGGCAACAACCATAGTTAGAATCCAATTAGATAGCTGAGAGTGACTTCAAGAAGCATGGAATTAGTGAGGAGTTCTTGACACCACAGATACATTAACTTTCTTGTTGCAGGGGGAGGATGGTGGAGGAGCACCCTTAAGGTCTTTTGTAAGATATTATTCATTTTTTCTTGTAGGTTGGTTTGGAAAACCATCCATGAATAAGGACTATGTTATAAATTCCATAGTGTGTTTAAGGTGTATTTTAGTGTTAGGAGAGATTAGGGTTTGTGAGTTGTTGAGTCAAGTTGATTCAAGGGGTCTATAACCTGGAAGTCAACCAAAAGGTCAAAGGGTTGACCAAAACTCCAAAATGGGGATATTTTCAAGTAATTTAAGGTCATTTGGTAAGTTTTGAAACCAAATAGGGCCATAAAAGTTGAGAAAGTGTCATTTTGACAAAAGTTGTCAAAGTTGTCATGACAACTTTTCAAAGTTGTCATGACAACATTTCCTAGATTTTAGGAATCCGATTTTATGATGCCCAAATCCCAACCAGAGGTATAGAGATATGGGATGAGATTATATAAGGTGACTAAAACCCTAATATGATAGTTAGACTTCATTTTGTACAGACTGGTTATTGAGAAGGACCAATTAACATTGTAATTAACATATAGAGCCATCATCCAACACTTTTGTGGATTGAATGGATTGAAAGAAAGCATGGAGAGTTTTTAATATGTAATTTATTAGATCTTTGTGGCACTGGATTATTCTTTTATTCATTTTGGTTATCTTTGTATAATTTTTTTCTGTTTTGTTAGTTCACTATCCAGTTTTGGACCAGTCATATAGAAAATGGCTTTCCTTGGCATTCTCATGGCTCAAAATATCATGACCACTTGGAATAAATTAAAACCTTGTATATACACTGTAGATATAGTGCATGGTGTGTGTGTGTGTAGGGGAAGTAAGAGAACATTCAGGCCCTACGTGAGTACTTGTTATTCATGCTTGGGTAACTGAACAATGTAGAGGCAATGGAGATTGCTAAGTGATTGGTATGTGCTAATAAATGTCAGAGGAGTGTAGGGGAATTAATTTCAGACCTAATGGTTGAAGGAGAAGTTGAGAGGAACTCATTTTATTAGTGAAAGGAGATAAAGAAACCAAACCAATGTTTATGCCCTAGAAACCCTTATTTTTAGGGGTTTGGTGAATGTCCACTATATAGATAGTGTGGGAAGATTAGACCTAGAAAATATCTAAGCTTATGAAAAACCCACAAGGAATATGTAATTAGATTCTAGGGCTGTTAAGGGATTTTAAGAGAAAATCCATCTTTTCAGTGACTAGGAGGGCTAATAGGCCTAAAAGCGATACAAGGCCTAAAAGTATAGGAACTTGGAACCCATTTGGAAATTGGTTGAAAGATCCATAAATTTGGATCCATAGGAGTTGGAATAGACCTAAGAGGAGTCAGGAAACTAATCCACAAGAAGATGAAAAACATAGAAGTCAGAGTAAGCCATGGATGTGAGGGGTTAAGGAGAAGTGTTTAGTGAAGAGTTTGAAGTTGTTGGAGAGCTCCTAGTGTGTTAGAGGATCAAAGAGCTATCCTCTAGTAAAGGTAGTGATAGAGACCCTAAATAATACCAAGAGAAGGTCTTGGAAAGAGAAAGAAATCTCTAGGAGAGGATATCCTCACCACACACACACACACACACACATGTCATAATCTAGGACACATAGCAAAGTTTTGCAGATATAATAGAATTGAGAACATAAGTGGTCCATCACCTATTGATACAAAGAAGAGTATTGGAGAATAATTTAATAGTCATTTCAGAAATGTAGAAGATATAAATAGTGATAAGGTATGGAAAGTAAAGGAATTGAGTGAGAAAATGGTTTAGGAAAATTTAGTAGATGCTGCTGAATCTTTACCTGATGAAAACATTGCCACATTAACCTAGATGGCCAAGCACGGCCTTAGGGGGAGTATCAAAAGGAAACATCAGAAACCTATTTGGCCCCTAATTTTGAGGAGTAAGATCTTGCAAACTGAGAGAGTATGTGGAAAAATTATTGAACATATATATGTGATCGCATGGTTTTACAATCTCTATCCTATGATCGCCAGATCGTTAATTGATTGGATTATGTGTAGAGATGAGTTTATTGGGAACTGTGTCATTTCTTTACACACTTAACTATAAGGTTAATAAAAATACCTTTTCTGAACACTATTCAAAGAACAGAGCCCAAGGAAAATAAGATTTGTGCTGAGAAAAACATAGAAGCAAGTTTTTTGAGTGTTTGATCGAAGTAGGAATTTATGAAATCGCTAGATAAAAGGTATTTAGTTCATTTGTGAAGCTTTGGTTATGGATGTACTCTATTGATTTTCAATGTCGTTGAAAGGCCTAGGTATAAATTCAATAAACACCCTTTCAAATCAACCAAAGATGATCTTGAAGGTGCATTTTCTGAAACACCCTACAATGTTCTATATGTAAAAGACATTAGCACTTACATTCACGGTAAGCATGAGTCTTTGGGATACTTTGAGATCCATAAAGAGATGAAGGATATGATTGGAGCAGATGGTAAGATGAAATCAAAGTTTGCACATTTAGAGAAGCTTAGTATAATGTAGATGATTGAAATTTATGATTTGAGGAAGAGGAATTGATTAATATTATTGTGAGAAGAGTTCACGACTAGTTCGTTGAGCTTGGAGATCAAGTACTAAAGGTTTGCAGTGACTTAATTCATGATATAACAAGTTTGGATAACTCTCATGTTATCCCTGTTACAAAGAACAAGACAAAGAAACAAATAGAAACCCTAACACATTCACGATGGCATAAGAGAGCGATGACCAGTAATGAAATATTTCAGCACTTGATGGTAGATTGATTTAAATTATTCTAGGTTATAAAATACATTTCAATAGGAAACCTAACTTAGTATTGGCAGGAGTAATTATGATGGCATATAGAATAGTGAAAGAAAATGTTAAGTATAACCTTTTCCAAATACTTGCACAATAGTTTTTGGAGAATATGAGGAAAATATTTATGAAGAGAAGGTAGAGAAGAAGTACCTTGTGAATAAATTGGAGGAAGTGTTGGTGCTAAAATCAACAGATTGGACTCCTAATAGATTTCATTTATCCAATGAAGATAAATATGATCGATTTGCCAATGAACAAGGTCTCAACAACCTCCTACAATTTTGATTCCACGGAGCCAAGGCTAGTGGGCCTGCACTTTAAAACCTATCTTCAAAGTCTTCTTAGAAATTTCCTACAACGTATAACTGATAACTTCAACTCTTGCTTCTCAAAGTGTTAATAAGATGACAAAACTGAAAACATATATGTTAATGAAATGTAATATATTTAATATTGCTTGATATGATTGAAGTATGAATTGAATTAGATGAAATAAAAGAGTAATTTAAAAACTTGAAACAATGAAACCTAATACCGAATTCATTTAATGAGAAAGACCAGTGCTTTATTTCATTAATGGGCAAACAGAGTTGATAATTCTCCAATCCTACGTTCAACTTCAGAGACAACTTTGGAAATAGAAGCTTATCACCTCAAAGGCATAATAATATGCACATATAACTAAAAAAGTTTAAAATTATTTCAATTTAATACTATGTCCCAAATGATGGATTAATTGGTCAATATTTTAATCAATAAGATTTCAACCATGTGAAAATGAGAAAGAAATAACTGAAAATATACAAAACATAAACTTAAATTGAAATATGTGCAAATCAGAACTATCAATTTAAAGAATGTCGATTTGTTTATCAGAAGGACTTGATTGTAAAGAAAAAACAAAAATGATTGCAAAATTGAAATAAATACCGACTTATCTCTGCTTGTTTAAAAGGCATATATTAGATTTCTTGCATACAATGTCTGAAATCAACTCTCTTTTACTTCATCATTCCTCAAGAATTCATCATCAATCATCGTATCATCATTCTTGTTTTTAAAATAATGTTATAATTCTGTCTTTTGCAGATTTTACGAATGAATATAAATATTAAAATGAAAAGGTGTGTGCAAACATCACACCCTTTCCCTAAAACTAATCCATAATTGATTATTTCTAACTATTACAATTGATTTGAAATAAAAGTCTATTCCTCAACCGACTACAACTACCAACCATTCGGTTGGATAACTTGCATTAACTGTTTGGTCTATAAAAACTCCTATAGTGGCATGTGCTTGATTTGTAATTTCTATCTCTAAGAATCTGGTTGTGGTTGTGTCTCCAATCTTTATGGGAGTTGATGAAATGCTTGATAACAAAGCAAGTCAATTAGCACGTTTGGAGTCTGAAAATGACCTCTGTGCTCTGCGAGCATATGCATCGACCCATGACACTATCTCTAATGAGAGTGGGAGCCAACATGGTAAATGTCTGATGGCCTCCTCTACTACTCTATATACTTCATCGACCATTTTGGTGGAAGTGAGAACACACGACAATGCATTGATATCTTTGAATATAAGTGTCATTCTTTTCCTTTAACACATTTTTACTCCATATGTATGATCGACATACTGATCTGCATTAGTTTTGATCTTTATAGAATATACATGCTTTGTACTAGTTTGTTTTGGGTCTGTATACTGAATACAAAGGGTATGAGGAAGTCGATCCATCATGGAGTGCTGTGGCATGGCATTTATTAATGAATATGTCTGCTTTTTGAATTGCCCTTGCTGGTATTAAACACATCTTCCACGCTATTTTGGCAAAGGAAGGAGGCAACCAGCCTGCTGTTTGTGTCGCTATCTTGCAGATGGAGGTGTTGCATGGTTGATATGAGTAGCTGTGACCTTTGTCTCTAGACTGCCATTGTGATGATACAACGATGATTTCATTGCAGTATGGAACGGCTCTCAAAGCTGATTCTTGTTCGCGGTACTCTACCATTCCTTTCTTCTCAACTTCATCTTCCTATAAGTCACTGCGATCTTTTTATTTTTTTCCAAATCAGACTTTATTTGAAGCTTGTTCAATTGTTAAAAGTTTTGAACTTTCAGTTTTATAATCCCCAAGGATGTCTGGTGATATCTTTTTTTCAACTACATTGTATATGGAAAATGCTCCCATTAGAAACTTCAAATACAGTTGTGAAGTCTGAATATGAGTCTTTGGCACAGGTCATCACATGGTGACTACAGAATATAAAATTCATTTGGATTCATTATTCCCCTCCAACGTAGCTACAAACTTCTGGCGTCCACTTTCCGTTGTTGTGGGAAGATAAATGTCAGTTATTCATGCATTTCCTTTTGTGTATGCCAGGGATGTCCTTCCATTTAAATGGGACTACAGCGCAACCTTTCATGGCTGTAAGTGGAAGAAAACGTCTTTCTTCATCTTACATTTCTCTTCAAACTACTCCTCTAGTCTTGGCCACTAGCTTAGCTTCGAAATCTCATATGTTTCTCGCCATCTTAGACATCAATGCCGACAATGTGTTCATCTTATTTTGAGTTCACCATCTTTACACAATATAAACAATGATTATTAATAACCATGCTATTTAATTATTAAAATATTGATCAAAATATAATTATAATTGTTAAACTATCTATAATATAAAATCAATAGATAGAAATTTAGTTTCAAATATTAATATTAATTATTTATAAAGGAATTGAAATCAACTAAAACAACATAGTGCTTTTTATAATTATACAAGGTTTTACAACATAAGTAGTTAGTCTTTCTTTGTGATAACTACTTTTCATTTTGATAAATATTTTGTTTTGATATAATAATAATAATAATAATAATAATATCACATCATTCAAACTTTATCTTTCTTTGTGGCATGTAATTCACATAAGTAGGCATACTAACAATATAAATTTTGTTCATGATAACTAATAAAAGAAATCATAAGTGTATATCAATATCATAAACATCTATAATAACATGAATATTTTCATAAATAAGCATGCATTAATATAACCCTTTTCAATAATGTGTTCCTTAATCGATCTATTCAAACTCTCTTTCATGTTTATAAGCACAACATATTTTAAAGATATATATATATATATATATATATATATATATATATATATATATATATATATATATATATACTAACACCTTTTCCAATATTCTTATCACACTAATAAAAAAATGACCATCCTACTTATTCTATAGGAATTATGGCACAACATATCATCGTCATCGATCAAACTATAACACCTTGTAATCTTAAGATCATGTTTATAGATAACAATGTCATCTTGTCTCTTAAAAGTAATAAACATTTAAATCCATGGAAACTTAATTGAATCAATATTAGCCTTCATTAATGAATTGCTAGTTAAAAATATTGAAGAGCATCATTAAATTAAAGATATATTTCTCCACTTTCAAAACATTATCTCTTAGGTCATGATTGTAAATTAACTACTTTTACCACCAATATGTAATAATAAAATATGTAAAACTCCCTTTAATTGTATTAGGATTTATATGAAAACATCACATAGGACTTTGAATTTAGTCAGAAGCACATGCAATTTTGTTATGTCTTTAAGGAAGGAAATTCATAAAATAAAATTCTTAGATCCCCTTAGGGACAATCTCAAAATATTAAAACACAAGACATATGAAAGTGAATGAAAACATGATAATACTTCGATAAGAGAAGGATGGTAAACAATAGAAGCTATAAAAGACAAGAATGTGTATGTAGACAGTTACTTCCCTGAACAAGAATGAATACAAGTCATTTTGTCAATATGGATTCCACTAGTGGCTCTTTCTGGGGATGTGTGTTTATACCTGACCATAGCAAGATTAAAGCTATCTCTGGAAAGCAGACCATTAGAAAAAACAATGATAATATATGTATATAAGAAAAGGAAAAAAGAAAGAACACTTGGCTATTGGTATCTTTAATGAAAGAAAGGTTTAAGATACTGAGCGTGCACACGAAATTCTTGATTGTAACCTTCCAAATATTGTAAAATGTAAGAATTCTCACCTCCTTTACCGATGATGATGAAAGGACCTATCCATAAAGCATCAAAATTTCCATGTTTACCTTTGTCTTGATCTTTTACATTCCATCTCAACACTAAGTCTCCTTCCTAAAATTTCCTTTCTGTGGTCTTCTTGTCAAATAATTCTTTTACTTTCTGTTGCAATTCTTGATTTCTCTCATGAGCTCTATTCCTTATTTCATCCAATTTTGCAAGCTGTAGCAGTCTGTCTCCCATGAAATCCACTTCTTCATATTGTTCTTCATTCATAAACTTATGCACTGGAAACACATTATTCCATGGTAAGTGAGCCTTCTTTCCATAAACAAGTTCATATGGAGCATACCTAGTAGATTTCTTAACTGTAATCCTGTCTGCCCAAAGTGCGAGAGGTAACTTTGAATCCCATGCTCTTTTGTTATTATTT
>MU228062.1:395679-426134 GCA_018584345.1 Thuja plicata | reverse complement strand
TCAATATCTTCATACTCAAAATATTCTTCTATTTCATTGATCCAGTTGATCAACTCTTCTGGGTTAAGATTTCCCGAAAATGTGGGAACCTCAAGCTTAGGTCTTTTCCCAATCTTGGAAATGGCCCAGAAAATCCTTTCCTCCTCTTGGTTCAAAGTTTCACCTTCCTGATCAAAATCTCCTTCTACATCAGCTTCATCCTCACTTTTCTCTCTTACGACAAGATTCATGCCTCTGCGAATCTCTTCCTGCACTGCTTGCACTTGTCTCTGGAGGGCTCTAACCTCAGGTGGTACACCTCCAGCTCTTCCACCACGCTCCCTTCGTGGAGGCATTTTCACGCTTATCGCTGAAACCCTAACCACGGTCCTAGTGCAAACTGCCTCATAGTCGGTGATCTATCTACACACTCAGGAACTTCTCGCTCTGATACTACTTGATGAAGGGGACTCCCCTTAATACCACAAGGTCACGACATAAACAAAGAGAAACAACAAAAATTTGCAAGAACAGAAAATTGGCTTCTTATTGGCTTCACAAATGTGGAATTAAAAACTTCAGAATTACAATATCAAAAGCCACATGGGCATCCCTTACAATAATCTGTAGGACAAAGCCTCAAATAACCACCCAGAACTCCCTAGACAACGCTACGGGCCTTCTTTATATAGGCAATTTTCACCGCCCGAGAAGGTTCCAGAAATCTAGCCATTAAGGCTGACTACCCTTAGCATTTAATTATTTTTTTTTCACATTTATTACAAAAGGGTTGGCTTTAAATATTTACAAAATATGAGATTATGTAGCCCAACTTCCGGAAGCCATAACTTTTGAACCGTAGCTCCAATTGGCTATTATAACCACTTTCTGGAAAGGGGAGATCACGATCTACAGTGACTGACTAGCGAAGCACTAGTCAGTCGAGGGTTCAACCTCGATCAAGAGCCTCTAAGGTCCTGAAAATTGAGCTCAAAGGTTTTGCACCCTAAAATCTCAACAGTAAATCCTTAATGACTTTGCCAATATAGATGATCTGGCAATGAAATTTAATTGGCATTCTTATATGACTAAGATGAACCTTCACCTGGAAAATTAGAACATTCTGAGTTCAAATGACCAACTTACTAAAAATAGTAAGTTTCCAAAAATAGCAGCTTTGTACAAAATAGCCCTTATTGAATAGAAAAACACATATTTTTGGGTGATGCAAGATTGCCCTTACACCCAGGTTGCTCCTGCATCAGGCATGTGCTTGATTTTTAATTGCTATCTCTGAGAATCTGGTCGTGGTCGTGCCTCTAATCTCTATGGGAGTTGATGAAATGCTTGATAACAAAGCAAGTCAATTAGCACGTTTGGAGTCTGAAAATGACCTCTGTGCTCTGCGAGCATATGCATCGACCCATGACACTATCTCTGATGAGGGTGGGAGCCAGCATGGTAAACATCTGATGACCTCCTCTACTACTCTATATACTTCATCAACCATTTTGGTGGAAGTGAGAACACATGGTAATGCATTGATATCTATGAATATAAGTGTTTTTCTTTTCCTTTAACACATTTTTACTCCATATGTATGATCGGCATACTGATCTGCATTAGTTTTGATCTTTATAGAATATAAATGCTTTGTACTAGTTTTTTGTGGGTTCGTATACTAAATATGAAGGGTATGAGGAAATTGATCCATCATGGAGTGCTTTTGCATGGCATTTATTAATGAATATGTCTACTATTTGAATTGCCCTTGCTGGTATTGAACACATTTGCCACGCTATTTCTGCAAAGGAAGGTGGCGACCAGCCTGCTATTTGTGTCGTTATCTTGCAGATGGAGGTGTGACATGGTTGATATGAGTAGCTATGACCTTTGTCTCCAGACTGCCATTGTGATGATACAATGATGCTTTGATTGTAGTATGGAAGGGCTCTCAAAGCTGACTGTTGTTCGCGGTACTCTACCGTTCCTTTGTTCTCAACTTCATCTTCCTGTAAGTCACTGCGATCTTTTTTATTTTTTCCAAATCAAACTTTATTTGAAGTTTGTTCAATTGTTAAAAGTTTTGACCTTTTAGGTTTATAATACCCAAGGATGTCTGGTGATATCTTTTTGTCAATTGCATTCTATACGGAAAATGCTCCCATTAGCAACTTCAAATATAGTTGTGAATTCTGAATATGAGTCTTTGGAACAGGTCATTGCATGGTGACTGCAGAATATAAAATGCATTTGGATTTATTATTCCCCTCCAACGTAGCTACAAACTTTTGGCATCCACTTTCCATTGCTATGGGAAGATAAATGTCAGTTATTCATGCATGTCCTTTTGTGTATGCCAGGGATGTCCTTCCATTTAAATGGGACTGCAGCGCAACCTTTCATGGCTGTAAGTGGAAGAAAATGTCTTTCTTCATCTTACATTGCTCTTCAAACTGCTCCTCTAGTCTTCGCCACTAGCTTGGCTTCAAAAGCTCATATGTTTCTCACCATCTTAGACATCAATGCCGACAACGTGTTCATCTTCTTTTGAGTTCACCACCTTTACTCAATATAAACAATGAATATTAATAACCATGCAATTTAATTATTAAAATATTGATCAAAATATAATTATAATTGTTAAACTATCTATAAGATAAAATCAATAGATAGAAATTTAGTTTCAAATATTAGTATTAATTATTTATAAAGGAATTGAAATCAACTAAAACAACATAATGCTTTTTATAATTATACAAGGCTTTACAACATAAGTAGTTAGTCTTTCTTTGTGATAACTACTTTTCATTTTGATAAAGATTTTGTTTTGATATAATAATAATAATAATAATAATAATATCACATCATTCAAACTTTATCTTTCTTTGTGGCATGTAATTCACATAAGTAGGAATACTAACAATCTAAATTTTGTTCATGATAACTAATAAACAAAATCATAAGTGTGTTGACGGGGTTTTGCTGACCAGGTCCGCCAACAGTCATAAGTTGTCACCGGGTTCCGGGGAAACTGGCCAACTCCGCCTGCAAAGGTTATCCAGGGAAAATAAATCCTCCGGGCCTTCAAGCACCTGGATGTCGGGTCACGACGGTGTGGGGCTCAGTTGGGAGAGGTGACTATTTTCGAGGGGGATAGCTGGTTTCTTCAACTCATTCTCTCCGGAGATTCAATAGGATAAGGTTCTCCCTAGCGTTCTATACTTAGCAAATAAAGGGAAAAAGATCCTGCAGGGTTAGAAATATTTCATCTAACTACAGTCATGTTGAAATGTCTGGAACATCAATAATACTCTGATAGACTACACTAAATACCAAAGAAATACATAACCATCAGCTAGCATTTTATCAGTAGTGGGAGAAAAGAGGTTGTTAATCTACTTTAACATATCAGAGTAGAAGACATAAAGAACATCAAAACATGAAATACCATTAACCTAGAAGCAGGAATGCCAACAACGTCATTGCCAACAATTCTTCCTTCTTTATTAATATTCCTTCCAGCAAGCACTAGTGCGTGATACAATGGTGGCTCCAGGGGAGCGTTTAACTATATAAAACTAGAACAGTGGAGCATTGAGCTCTGCAACTTAAAATGAGAAATTGCCTTTCTATTGCTATGGACAACAAAATCATCAATTTCACCGACCCTTCGAAATGGACCGGTTTGGCTATTTATACAACTCTTCTAACCCTAACCCTATTTTACATCATATTTCAATAAAATACAATATCTGGGGGCCGATACTACCTGTGCCACCCTACAAAATACCTTGAGACAGAATAGGTCTACCATGTGAGAAGAATAAGATAAGAATATATAGCGGAAGAATCAACCTCGAGAAGAGAGCCAGAAAGGAGAAAGAAGAAAGTAGGTCCCTCGGGGATCGAGGCTACATGCCTCATAAATGGGAAATGTGGCACCTTGTCTCCAATGTGCCAAGTGTACCCTTGAGTGGCACCTTGAGAAAACCACCCTGTCAGAAACCAACCACTGAGTTAACGCCCCCTTGATGTGGCCAACCACCTTCTGAGAGTCTTTATTAACCACTTTTGAAAGTGACCGGTCGGCCTCAGGGACCGAGACATAGATCACTTTAAAGAATACAAAATTTTTGGATCCGGGAACTTTCGTCCCAAAAAGAATAAAGAATACCCAACACTTGAATTCTCCCGGCCTCTAGAGAAATCTCAAGGCTTCTTATTGTCATTGAAATCCTGGAGGAGGCGGGAAATGCCATCTCCATCTATGTCTTTCAAGCTGGCCCTTCTGTGTTTGGCCATTTCAACTTGTTTCCCCAGGTCCAGAAAATTTTCTTTGAATTCATCTGCCATTCTTGCCGCATCATGACCACTAAGTATCATGCGGGTTAATGTTTCTATCTGGGCCTCGTCTATTCGCTCTGGAGATTGATACCAGGATTTCATTATTTTATCAAAACTCCCCAAAACTAAATCTTCGGGGGTACACGTATCTGTGCTAAGGGGATCAGCCCCGGAAGTCTTTATTACAAAAGACTTGTATAAATAGGAAGAATATCTTACTGCATTTACCTTATCTTGTAAGGACCCTACCAGTTTCTTGGTCACCTCCAATGTGAGGTCAAGTCTAGAGTACTGGGTTCTTACAAAATCAAATGATTCATCACCCAGAATTCTGGATTCAGAAATCATGTCCTCTCCCAAGGTAAGGAGCTTTTCGAGCTCTACCTTCCATGCTTGGTAATTCTTGGCGTCACCCTCCCACAACTCAATAAGAGTTTCCACCTGATGAATGACTTGTCAGGCCGTGTATAGATCTGGGAGGGTGGACACCAGGATATGCCGGGTGTTTCCTATTTGTAGGGCGACCCACTCGTCCACTGCCAGGGCTTTCTTTTTCATCATTCGCAGGGAGTCTATGTCACTCTGCGGTAATTCTTCTGAGGTGGAGGCCTCCAGAGGAGTGGCGTTGATTGATCAAGCTAGCTCAGTAAGCAACCCCATAAGGTTTGCATTCTTTTCCTTTTCAGCCTTGAGCCTCTAGGCTTCCTTTTCATATCGGGCCTCCACTGTGCTTGCTACCTCCTTCAGCAAATCTACCTCACCTTGCTTTCCCCTTTTGCCTAAGGATACCTCTGAAACATTGTAGTCTATGGGATTCGTTGTTGCTTCATCAGCGTCTGGGGGAGGTGTTACCACAACAGAAATAGTTTCTTCGCCTAGCCCAGTTTGAAGAGTATGAACTGTCTGGGGTTTCTTGGCCTTCGGCGGGGCCTAGGCTTGGGCCATCATTTCTGCTAAGGAGAGAGGAATCACAGGAGCAGACTGAGCCTTTCTTTTCCTGCTCTCTACTAGCCACTGAGGAGGGAGGGGTGGCCTTCCTACAAGAATTTGTTCCCTTGATTCTTCCCCGGTGTTTTGTGGCTGCGACTCCTCGGTGGCATGGACCTCATCCATCCTCCCTACCTCGACTTCTTCTGGAGCAATATTTTCTTCATCAACCTCCATCTTCTCAGCCTTGTCCTCTGTACCTATTCCTTTATCTGGACTCTAGTAGGCTTCCTTAAAGATTTCTTCTTCAAGCTACTCTTCTTGTTGTTGCTCTTCTTCTGCCAGGGCTTCTTCCTCTGTTGGCACCTCTTTCGGCAGTGGGGGAGGTATCAGGCCGAGATTCAGAGTTTTGGCCGCTGTGATAACCTGCCCAAAGGTTTCTCCCGGGAGTGGCCCTTGGAACGTGGCAGCTGGAGTTATGGTTATTCTCAAAGGTCTGGTTCCCCCAACGAATGCCATTTGTTCACCTTGCTTTAGTTGGTCCACTCCCGCACCTTGCATCTCTTGAGCCCCGAAGATAATCTCTGGCTCTGGCTCCTTCTCTTCCACCTACTGTTCTTGTCCCTGTGTAGGTTCCTGTTCGAAGTCTTCTTGGTCTGCGGCCTCTTTTTCTGTCTCTGGGACTTCTATCTCCGCTTGTGTATTGTCCCCTTGCAAATTTCTGAACTCATCGGTTGCAAATACATCAAATTCTTCTTCCGAAGGGGGACTGGCTGGGACCTCTTGAAGTTTTGTTTCTTTCTCTAGTTCCAGGGAACTAGAAGAAAGGATCTCAACTTGTTTGGGTTGGGACGTACCTAACCCCAGCTCTGCCTTAGGCTTCTTATTAAGCCTCTTCCTTCTGTGGGTAATCAAAGGTGGCCCCGCATCAGCTATCAATGCCGCTTCCATGGGATCCACCTCCATTTCCTTCACCATTAGGGCTGCCAGCGATGGGGAGGAAGAGGGACGAATTGGTCTGGCCATGAGCGGGGGAGTGGCTAGCCTCATTATTAACTGCTCCCTCATCTTCTGGGAGGCTACCACAGATTGCTTGATCTTCTCATGTATAGGGACTTCTTGCATTGAAGGGGTCGTGTCTATCCCTTTTCCCTTATCTGCACCCTGTGAAGAAGTCCCGACCCCTGGGGTCAATTTGGGTCCTGGCGGTGGTGTTAACTTTGGCGCCAGTTGGGAAGCTTAGCGAATACTTCTGGGGAACACCTTCTTAAAGTAGGCCCCTCCTGGGCGGCCTAGTTTATTGGTGGAAGGGCCTTCTTGTTGATCCCCTTGGCCTTGTACTGGGGGTCAATAGTGGGGGCGGTGTCTAAGAAATCCTTTGGGAACCTCTAGAGTCTCAATAGTTGCATCATTCCGGCCATCATCCTGACATAGTGCCGGCTCTGCACCTCCACATCATCTTGGCAATCTGCTCAAAAGTCCTCCATATGTATATGATGGGGCTCTGAAGCCCGAGGTAGTGCCGTTGCTATTTTCCCATGCAAATCAAAGTTTTTGCATGCTAGATAGAATTCCTGCATGTTATAACTTTTTAGCTCATTGTCTGCCTCCTTCGCGGCGGCCAGACTGCAGGTGTAATTCCCATAGGTGATTTGGAATGGAATGTTGGGTATCTTTTTGAGTGAAAAGTGGGTATGCACCTCCATCAGCTGCCTGCAGTATTCTAATAGCATGATCTTGTCCCCACAGTGCTTGGGCAACAAGTAGGGTTTTCTGAAGAAGCCAGCGACCCTAAGGTATGTGTGCTATTAGAATTGAATGTAGTAGTGTCCATAAATACTGACTAACTTCATCACCTCAGTAGATAGGCAGTATCCGGCATCCCGGGTGGGGGTAAGAAGATGGTAGTAAACGAACGAGTCATTTACCCAGTAGAAACTGGGGAAGTTGGCCTCCCATTAAATTTGTGAGAAATGGTCCCATGGTACCTTTTGTCCTGGGCCAATCCCAAGTATGCCATCAGTAAGTAGGCCATGGGCGTGGGGCATCTGTTGTGCTAGGGCCCAGAAAACATAAGAAGACATATAGAACTTCTTCTTCCTGTCTAGCTGAAGGAACCGGGAGTCAACGTGATTGGAGATTATTGTCGCCCAGTCAAAGAATTCTCCCTTGGTGGCAATTTCGAGGAGGAAATAGTACATCCATTTAGCAAAATCCTAGGTGGAGGGTTTCCCAAATACCCAGGCTAATTCTATTATCCCCATTTGGATGCTCTCCTTGAATTCAGAGCGGGGGATTTCTATCTTCATTCTCTTTGGGTCCCTCTTAGGGGTCTTGAGCCAATGGGTATTCATGTATACCCAGGCGACATCTTCTAGCTATGTGAATTGGGTCAATGCATCAGTCCTTGTAACCACTATGGTTCTGTCAAATTATGGGATTCCCATTCCCGCCCAGAATGTGTCTGGGTCGAGGGATACCAGAGGAGTGGGGTATCCTGTGGGTTCTGTGGCCGCAAGCATAACAGCCCGAACGGAGGAGTTGTAGTTGGCTGCTAGTGTTAAGATAAAATCCAGAGACTGCATGGAGCACAGGAAGCAAGCTACTCAGAGGATCCCGGAGCCTCCGACGTTGATCGCTAATTGATCTCCAGCCTGTCGCTAGATGTGCACTACTTTTACCAAGGCCTGCATCTCTGCCCACATTCTGACGCTGGTGTCAGTTATGAGCTTAACCTTGGACTCAATCTTTGAGGCCGTGATGACATTGTTCTGCACAAACTTCATGGTCAGGGGCAGTTTCTCCAGGGCCCTTTCCATCTTGGATTTTACGGCCGCGCCTGGTGGTCGTTGTGGAGCGAAGTTCTGGACTTCCGGGCGGGGAGGATGCGGATGCTTCAGACATGATTAATAGATGAACTCTAGGAACCTGCAAGGTAGAGTGACTGTCAGAATATTTTTATCAAAATAATTGCTCTGGGGTCCGGAGATCTTACCACCGCGACGTTTGCTTTTCCTGAAAAGTTAGTTTCACGCAAATATAACCAAAAAGCAAAACACATCGTAAACTTAAGATTTTATTAAACATCTAGGTCCAGGAATTTTATCACACTGGGTGAAGACATAGGATGGATGATGGTAGGAGACTCAAAGCCCAGAGAAATGACCATTGGTGAGAATAGGTAAAAATCCAAGTCACCATGCCCACGTGGGCGCCACGTGCGTAGGTATTAAATGGAAGTTATGGCGATGACGGCGGAGCCAAATGTCTAAACGCATGAAAAGTTGAAGCCACTTGGCTAGAATTGATTGTGCGCATGGGTCATAAATGAGGCTCTGACAGACCTCATGGAGGAGAGAGAAAATCACCTGTTTGAAACCAGCCGAGAGCCGAATTTCAAACAGGTGGTTTTCTGCCCTGAAGCGAGTTCGCAGGCGGAAAACTAGAAACACAGGTGACTCAACCAACTCATTGAGCCACTCGGAAGGATATACATAGGGCTAAGGGATATACATAGAGACTATATACAACTATAAATGCATATATAAACAATTATAAACATATATACATCGATACAACATAGAGCGAAATCTGCAGGAAAATCAGACAAGGCAGAACAAACTATCTACAGCTATCTACACATTTTACATACGAACCACCTCTGCACAAAGGGCGGACAACCCTCTGGTAGAGAGCCAACCCACCAATGGGTGGCGAAACTAGAAAATGACAAACCAGACAAAATAGAGAAACAAAACAAACAAAACAAATGAAACAGAGGAAAACTAGAGAGGCGGAAGTGGAAAGACCAACCTGAGAACATAGAAGGCGGAGGAAAGGGAAGGATTACCGTGAGAGCTTTGAAATAGCTTGAGTTGTCAATCGGTCAGATTCACCACCACGAAGCTCTTGCACTTGCCTGAAAGTGATTGGAAATGTTAAGCGTTGATTATCATAAACTCTCTTCAAATGCTCTGTTAATCGCTTTGGAATCGCTTTGTTAATCTCTCTAAGTGCTTGGAAGCTTTGATCATGGTAAATGTGAAAGTGACAGATAAGTTCTATTTATACCCACGGTAAAAGATAACTCTCCACCTCCTTCAGCAACCTCCGGATAAGCAAACCCCCGGACCCCAGGCCCAAGGATTACCTGTGATGATGTTCCTTAAGAACATCATGGAAAAGAATCTTGGAGTCTGGAATCCAATTTCCAACGAAAGGCAACCTCCGGGACCAGAGTCCCGGAGATGGAAAACAAGAAAACAAAACACCACGCTGGGGAAGGAAACCCTGGAGAAAGAAAGCAAAAAGGGAAAGGAGGACAAGGAAAAGCCACAAGAAAAAACAAAAAAAAAGGGGGACCCAACATTTTGCACACAAAATGTAGGGACGGAGATGCAGAGCATAACAAATGGTGACTATCTAGGACAAATGCCTTAGCGCATTTGAGAACTATAGAATCTCTAGTTAGCAAAACTGGAACAAGCCACTTCCCGAAGTGTTTGACAGGAAAAGGACAACATATCTGAGAGAATCCAACCACACAAGAATCAGTCCAGAGTCCTTAATCAGTGGTGTCATGTGTGCTTTGGAAGGAAATCAAGCCGATGACCTCTGGGAGGGAAAGAGAAGAGGCACTAATTACATCGAACCAGTCATCAATTTTCTCGTTTCCCCTGAAGATCGGAGTTCCATCCCGCTTTTTCTCTTTGGTTATTTTGTTTGTTTCTGGGTGGGGAAGGCGGTACTTCTTTCACCATTAAGCTTAAGCTTAGCTAATTTTAATGGCAGTACTTCTTTCGCCTGTCCACCTATGCTTATATGTTTGAAGAGGGGATAAAACTCTAGACCCGGAAAGAATCTCTTAAAGTTTAAAACCTAGGTCAACCAATTAGTACAACTGATCTATCCTCAGTGTGTCTGATTACTTTTTCCTTATATTATTATTGTTCACTGATTTCCAGGTTCTCAGAGAGAACACCCAATGGAGATTCCTCAAAATGTGCCATATCCTGTGAAACAACCCCGGAGACCGAGCCGACTCCACCGTGCTAAAGATAGATTCTAAAGTTCACCATGCCGTAGACATTTTACCAGAAGCCAAAGTCATGTGAAGAATTCCAATTCCTACAAGACGGAACAAAATGCCGAGACCCGGAAAGAAAACTGAAATGACAACAAAAAAAAAGGAAGAGGACTGTCCCTAGAGGACAACCGATAACTACTTACAAGGCAGGGTACCTCGCACGAGGCACCCGGAGGAAATATTTACAAGCGGAAGACTTTACATATAATACAACTTTGGACAAACTTACCCTACTCGAAGTAGTGATTGAGAAACTGTCCATTAAAGGGAAATGCGACAGGTTCTCTAGTCAGGGTGTTGAGGCGGTAAGTATTTTCCCTGCAGATTTCTGAGATTATATATGGTCCGAGCCAGAGCCGTTGGAATTTGGTATGCTTTCCCTTCTTCTCCCGGGCCTTGTCCCACAATAGGACCAGATTCGAGACCTGAAAAGCCTTATATTGGGCTCTTCTATCAAACCATCATTTTACCACTACTTGATGATGCGCGAAGTGTTCAAGAGCTACGTCTCGTTGTTCTTCCATCCATACCAGATTTAAAAGCCGAACCTCCATGATGTTGTCCCTGTTGCTAAATTCCTGCATAAACTGTAACACTGGGATTTGTAAGTTGACCAGGAATACAGGTTTCTGACCATAAACCAGATGGAATGGGGATGTTCCTAGGGCGGCCTTGATTCGAATACGATCCGCCCAAAGGGAAAATTTCAACTTTTGATGCCAATCCCAGGGATTTTGTTTTAACAGGTGTTTGATCACTTCAAGTAAATTTTTGTTTGTAGATTTAGCAATGCCATTTCCCTGGGGATAATAGTTGCTGGAGAACTTCAAAGTAATCTTCCGATTGTAGGCCCATTCGAGTAACTTCACTGAAGAAAATGCCAGACCATTGTCACATACCAGAGAAAAGGGTATCCCGAACCATGTGATGATGTTTTCTTCCAAGAATTTGATAACTACGTCTGCCGTATTGTTTTTTCAAGGTATAGCTTCAGACCACCGATTGCAATAATCAGTAGCAGTAAGGATATATCAATGGTTGGTAGACGAGTTGGGGTTGATTTCCCCGATGAAGTCAAATTCCCATTGGGCAAATGGTCTAGCCTTGTAGACTGGTTGTAAAGGCATAGCTAGGTTATGCTCACGATGTGCCGCGGTTTGGCAAGTATGGCATTTCCTTACATGAGTGTAAACGTGCTTGAATATACAGGGCCAATAGTATCCAGCCTGAAGGATTTGATGGGCAGTGGCATCGGCTAAGCCATGCCCGGTTCCAAACTGTCCATGGAATTCATCGATTATTCTTGTAGCTTGGTCTTTGTCGATGCACCAGAGGTACACTCCCTCGTAGTTTCTGTGATAAAACATGAAGTTTTTGATCATGAAGTGAGGGCTTTTCATCCACAGGGCATGGCATTTTTGGGGAGGTAACCCCTCCGGGCATTTGTTTTTTAGTAGTAAGTACACCAGATTGGTATACCACGGGTCTTGAGTGATGGACTCCACTATGTAAGTTTGGCATTCTATACGGGGAGTCTCTTCTGCCATTGTTCAACTTAGTCCCTGGCCCTGGACTATCTTCATAGGCTGCATTTCTAAGTCATACTCTTGGAGGATGGCCATCCATTTCCCCCGTCTTTCACCCAATTCACTCTGCATCAGCAGAGACTTAACAGCCTGGTCTAGAATGATAGCATGTACCTTTCTCCAGAGAATATAATGCCAGAATTTCTTCACGGTGCAAACTAGAGCAAAGGCCTATTTTTCTAGTGATGAATATTGGACCTCAGTATTCTTGAAAGGGGAGCTCATAAAAGATATTGATCGCTCTTCCCCTTCAACCTTTTGGGTTAACACTGCCATGGCAGAATGCGGCGAAGAAAAAGAGTAAATGTAAAATGAAAGGGAATAGTTCGGACTGGCTAGGACAGGTGCTTTCGTAACTGTCTGTTTGATTTGGGCGAATGCCCATTTTGCTTCAATTCCCCACTCAATCTTAGTATCCTTCTTCATCATCTCGTTGAATGGTTTAACTATTTCTACGAATCCCGTGATGAATCATTGCACGAAGTTGATTTTTCCGAAGAAGGATCGCATCTCTTTCTTGCTTCCAGGCATTTGTAGATTCAGCAATGCTTCAAATTTGTTAGGGTCTATGGATATACCTTTCTCAGAGTTGATATGCTCGAGAAACTTTCCCTCGGTGACCCCAAATATGCACTTCTTGGGGTTGAGGAATATTCCATACCGGCGACATCTCTCACAGATCTGGGTGAGATGGGCGGTGTGGTCACGCCTGTCCCAGGAAAAGATGGTCAAATCATCTATGTAGATGATTATGCACCGATTCACAAGGCCCTCGAACGCAATGTCCATGGCCTTCTAAAATGTAGCTCATGCATTGATCAGACCGAAGGGAATTCTTCTATATGCAAATGTTCCTCACTTGGTGGTAAACGTTGTTTTCTCTCTGTCTTCATACTTGACCATGACCTGGTTGTATCCCAAATATCCATCCAAGAAGGACATCATCTGGGATCCATTCACTATATGTAACACCTCATCCAACAAGGGGAGAGGGTGATTATCTTTCTTAGATGCCTTGTTCAAGTTTCAAAAATCCATGCAGAGGCAGATCTCGCCATTATTTTTCCTTACAGGGACCAAGTTGGCAACCCACGTAGTGTGCCGGATTGGGAAGATTATCTGAGCTGATAATAGTTTTTCTACCTCTTGACAAATCAGAGGCTCTATCAGGGGGTTGACTGGTCTTTTTTTTTTCCAAAAGGGCTTAGCATCAGGTTTCAGGGGAATAGTATGGGTCATGATGGAAGTGTCGTATATTTTCAAGTCTTCATAACCCCAGGCAATCACATCAATGTATTCTCAGAGAACCGCGAGAATCTTTTCCTTTTCCTCGGGGGAGCAGGAGGTACCAATGTGAATGATCTTTTCTTCATCAGGCTAGACGATGTTAACCTTCTCAAACTTTCCTCCCTCAGAGGAGGATGACACCTTCTCACGGGCCCGAGGGTCCAAATCAAAGATTTTTTCTAGTGCAACCATCCCCTTTGGGATGGTGTTAGTGGGCAGGTCCATGATTTTGTCATCTTCATCAGCTTGCCCATCATTGTCATGGTCTTTTTCCTCCACTATCTGGTCTTCAAAGACACCAACATTCACCATGAAGGCCAGGATATGTTGATCATCCTCAAAAACCTGAAAGTGGGTGAAATTGTCTGGAATGGACGGGGTGGGGACCATCTTGACTGAAAATCTTTAGAGTCGCGAGCTGGCCATTGGCTCCAGTGTGCTAGCAGAAATGGCGAGGGCATTTGGGACATAGTTCCATCACTGGGGAATGAGGTCAATGCCAAAGGCATCAAAATCCTCAATAAGGCTCCAAGCCCAGTTGCGGTATGCGGCTAGCCTTTTATCGTGACATGTGTATTGACTCCGGACTTGTTTAATAATCAACTCTGAATCACCCAGAGCCCGGAGGTGGGTGATACCTTTCCTTAGTGCAAATAAGAGTCTAAGGACCAAAGCCTCGTACTCTGTAACATTGTTTGTACAGTTAAAATGTAGTCTGTAGGATGTGAGGAAGGACTTCCCTCGTGGGTTGATTAGTTCTACCCCAGCCCCACAGCCTTGTTTGGATCGGGACCCATCAAACTTAAGGGTCCATAAGTCATTGTTCGTAATCTAGGGTCGGGGCAGAGTGGCCTTCTTTGGATTATTACTGGGAGACTTAGGGGTCCTCTCCTGGACTACTGGAGTGAAAGCATATTTTACCCCTAGAGGTGTTTGGGTTTTGGATTCCCAGGGAATCAGTTGCATGTTGTTCATTCTGAAAGGTATCAAGGTGTCGATTAGCAATTGAAAGACACGGTCCACACTCGCATTATAAATGTTCTGGTAGTGTACTCGACACCAAGTGCCAGATAGGAGTGTGGCAAGGGTTGTTGTGGCACCTTGAGAGTTGACTTCAACTCTCATCTTTTCTTCTAGGTCTTGGGCCCTTTGCAGCATGACGGGATCCTCTCCGGGGATAAAATTGAATGTTAAGATTTCAAAAGGTTTGTACACCCCTAGGGAAGTCTCAGAGAAATAGACCTCATTGACCCTCCCAACTTCGGTAAGGGCCTGCTTCATCCGAGGTTCACTTTCAACCCAGATCTTATTGGAATCTCCTTCCCACAGAAGCCATAAATGGGTGAAGTCAGTCAAAAAGTATCCATTCAAGGACTTAGACCAATTTCGACTTAATAACATCCCATAAGTTTCTCGGGTGTCCACCACTTGGATGTCAATGATACTGGCTATCCTGGGGTCCTGGATAAGATGTATCCAGATGTTCTTCATTTCCCCCACCATTTTCACAGCAGTCTTATCCAGCTGGATTATTGCACCATTAGATGGGTTGGGGTGGAATCCGAGATTCTGACAAATGGACAGGGGCATGATATTACCTAAAGCTCCAAAGTCTACTAGGCAATTGTGTACATTTTTGCCATGGATATTCAGGCCTAGTAGGAAGGGAGGATCCTCATTGTTCCCCTGAAAGATGGCTGCATTAGCATCTTCGAATGAGACAGTCTTGGGCGGGTGGCTGACAGCTTCTGGGTTCCCTAAGAGCTTTAGAAGAGACTTATTCTACTCGGGACAGTTCAACAAAATCTCCATCAAGGTCATGGAGGTAGTGGTATGTTCTAACACCTTCATAATGTCAAATCTTCCTCCTGAGAACTGGTGATTTTCCTCGGTGAGATCTTTCGCTTGGTTAGAGCTAGGACCTTTTGGAGGAGCGGGTCTGTCAGTTGTCTTGTTCCAGGGAGGAGGAGTATCTTTGATAGGGGGTAAAGGCATGTAAACTGGTCCTTTACCAACCTGACTTTGAGTATTATATGGAGTCTGTGGGTTAGTAAAGGCATTGGCCTCGAAGGGCAGGATAAATTCGTCAAAGAATCCCTACAATTCGGATTCTTCTCCATCTTCTTCGAAAGTCCCGAAGAAGATGGTATCACAGGTGAAGGCACTATGAGTTGTTTCTTGGACAGGAGGCTCTGGAGGAGTAGTGTCATGTGACTGCTGCCTGTCCAGCTGGGAGATCATGATGACCTTCTCCAAAGTGGCACAATTCACTTTGTTGTGAGAACCAGTGTCGTGTAATCTACACCAGTTAGTCATGGGATGGAAGTCTGTGACTGGTGTAAAATGTGATGGTCCAGCACCATTTTGGTTGGTGTTTTAGTTCGGGGATAGACCTCCGATGTTCGTGTTATTATTCCATTGTTGTTGGTTGGGCCCAGGCCTATTGTTGAAGTTTCTTCCTCCGGCATTGCTGTTTTGTTGGCTGGAGAAAATATTTCCCCTCTGGGAGTTCAAATTCTGGGGTGCGTAGGACCCCACCTTCAGTTGGCCCATGTCCACAGTCAAGGTCGACAACATTCGCCAAACGGATTCAACCTTAGCGGTCAACTGACTGTTTGTGTCACAATGCGACGGCTATTGTTGTTGGCCTCCCGGGAAGGCAGCGGTATTAGCGAGAGTCGAGGGGAGCAATCCTCCAGTCGCGGATGATTGGAAGAAGGGCACTCCAGACGATTGTGTCTAAGATTGTTGTGCCTACTGCGGTTGATTCCAAGGGAAGACTTCTAGACCTGGTGTAATCTGGGTCTGGGCTGGGTAAACATACCGTGCCTACTAGTCTATCAGGGGTGGCAAAGGGTTCATCGCCATCGAGGGGGCACCCATTGCCAGGTTAGGGTTGTATCCCTTGACATACACAGTTCTGCCAGGGATCACGTTAAAGGGCGTACTCTATCTAATCCTGCCTGGGGATTTGTTGAGACCGCGGGATAGTTCTAGATCTAGGTTATAGAATTTTGCCAAAGTGTCCCGGTCACCCGCGACAGTTTTTCTCCAAAGGAGAGTGGCAACAAAAGGGTCCATCACGTTAAGATAGGTTTGTATGGTTACTTCTGGAGATGGGATAAAAGGGCCCGTGCACCACTTCAGGGAACGCTGGAACCTATGGTTGAATGTTGTAAGAGGTTCATTGGGTTCCTTCCTGATGGAGATGAACTAGCTGTGGGACCAGGCTTGGGTCCACATGCACGCGAAAGGCAGCTAGAAAGGCGTCCTCCATGTCTTGCCAAGTGTTGATGGAGTTGGCAGGCAAGTTAAGGTACCAATTCAACTCGCTTTGTCCTAGGGACAAGGGGAACATACAAGTCACAACATCTTCATGTTGGATCCGGTGTCGATTCATGGCATCTTTGTATGCCTGTAAATGTTCTTCTGCGGTCTGTGAGCCTAAGTGCTTGTATCATGGGAAAATCTTCTCCGGGTGAGAGGGTAAATCATTGGTTGCGCCTGAAAAAGTACCCATTAGGGATCTGGTGTTTTTGAAGTACGTAGCCATTGGGGGAACTATATGTTGGGTAGTTTGGGCACTGATTCCAAGGATTGTCTAAGGAGTTTGAGTATTCGGAGGTATGGTAGATCCCCAGACAATAGTGGCTGGTATGATTTTTGAGGTCCATTTCTTTCGAGCAGGCGGCTCAAGTTTGACAAATCTTATGGGATTTGGGGTAGACCTAAGGACTCTTTCAAATTTTGCTGGGGAGAAAGATCCAATCCCGCAGAAGGCTTGACGACTAAAATTATGACTCAGGGAACCCTCAGGAGGTGTAAAATCAGAATCATGGGAGGGGGATGAGTTCATGCCCTCCTTCTAGCGCCAGTTTCTATTGACGGGGTTTTGCTGACCGGGTCCGCCAACAGTCATAAGTTGTCACCGGGTTCTGGGAAAACTGGCCAACTTGGCCTGCAAAGGTTATCTAGGGAAAATAAATCCTTCAGGCCTTGAAGTACCTGGATGTCGGGTCATGACGGTGTGGGGCTTGGTTGGGAGAGGTGACTATTTTCGAGGGGGATAGCTGGTTTCTTCAACTCATTCTCTCTGGAGATTCAATAGGATAAGGTTCTCCCTAACGTTCTATACTTAGCAAATAAAGGGAAAAAGATCCTGCAGGGTTAGAAATGTTTCATCTAACTACAGTCATGCTGAAATATCCGGAACATCAATAATACTCTGATAGACTACACTAAATACTGAAGAAATACATAACCATCAACTAGCATTTTATCAGTAGCGGGAGCAAAGAGGTCGTTAATCTACTTTAACATATCAGAGTAGAAGACATAAAGAACATCAAAACATGAAATACCATTAACCTAGAAGCAGGAATGCCAACAACATCATTGCCAAGAATTCTTCCTTCTTTATTAATGTTCCTTCCAGCAAGCACTGGTGCATGATACAATGGTGGCTCTAGGGGAGAGTTTAACTATACAAAACCAGAACAGTGGAGCATTGAGCTCTACAACTTAAAATAAGAAATTTCCTTTCTATTGCTATGGACAACAAAATCCTGAATTTTGCCGACCCTTGGAAATGGGCCGGTTTAGCTATTTATACAACTCTTCTAACCCTAACCCTATTTTACATCATGTTTCAATAAAATATAATATCTGGGGGCCGGTACTACCTGTGCCACCCTACAAAAGACCTTGAGATGGAATAGGTCTTCCATGTCAGAAGAATAAAATAAGAATATACATTGGAAGAATTGGCCTCGAGAAGAGAGCCAGAAAGGAGAAAGAAGAAAGTAGGTCCCCCAGGGATCGAGGCTACATGCCTCATAAATGGGAAATGTGGTGCCCTATCTCCAATGTACCAGGTGTACCCTTGAGGGGCGCCTCAAGAAGACTACACTATCAGAAACCAACCACTGAGTCGATGCCCCCTTGATGTGGCCAACCACCTTTTGACAGTCTTTATTAACCACTTTTGAAAGTGATCGGTTGGCGTCGGGGACCGGGACATAGATCACTTTAAAGAATACAAAATTTTTGGATCCAAGACTCCGAGATCCAGGAACTTTCATCCCAAAAAGAATAAATAATACCCAACACTTGAATTCTCCTGGCCTTTGGAGAAAGCTCAAGGCTGCTTATTGTCGTTGAAAGCCTGGAGGAGGCGGGAAATGCCATCTTTGTCTATGTCTTTCAAGTTGGCCCTTCTGTGTTTGGCCATTTCAACTTGTTCCCCCAGGTCTGGAACATTTTCTTTGAATTCATCTGCCATTCTTGCCGCGTCATGACCACTAAGTATCATGCGGGTTAATTTTGTCATCTGGGCCCCGTCTATTCCCTCCAAAGATTGATACCGGGATTTCATTATTTCATCAAAACTCCCCAAAATCAAATCTTTGGGGGTACATGTATCTGTGCTAAGGGGATCAGCCCCGGAAGTCTTTATTACAAAAGAATTGTATAAATTGGAAGAATATCTTACTGCATTTACCTTATCTTGTAAGGACCCTACCAGTTGCTTGGTCACCTCCAATGTGAGGTCAAGTCTGGAGTGTTGGGTTCTTACAAAATCAAATGATTCATTACCCAGAATTCTAGATTCAGAAATCATGTCCTCTCCCAAGGTAAGGAGTTCTTCGAGCTCTACCTTCCACACTTGGTAATTCTCAGCATCACCCTCCCACAACTCAATAAGAGTTTCCACCTGATGAATGACTTGTCGGGCCATGTATAGATCTGGGAGGGTGGACACCAGGAAACATCAGGTGTTTCTTATTTGTAGGGCAACCCACTCGTCCACTGCCAAGGCTTTCTTTTTCATCATTCGCAGGGAGTCTATGTCACTCTAGGGTAATTCTTCTAAGGTGGAGGCCTCCGGAGGAGCAGCGTTGATTGGTCGAGCCAGCTCAGTAAGCAACCCCATAAGGTTTGCATTCTTTTCCTTTTTAGCCTTGAGCCTCTGGGCTTCCTTTTCATATCGGGCCTCCACTTCCCTTGCTGCCTCCTTTAGCAAATCTACCTCACCTTGATTTCCCCTTTTGCCTAAGGATACCTCTGCAACATTGTAGTCTGCGGTATCCACGGTTGCTTCATTGGCATCTAGGGGAGGTGTTGCCACAATGGAAATAGTTTCTCCGCCCAGCCCAGTTTGAAGAGTATGAACTGTCGAGGCTTTCTTGGCCTTCGGCGGGGCCTAGGCTTGGGCCATCATTTCTGCTAAGAAGAGAGGAATCACAGGAGTGGACTGAGCCTTTCTTTTCCTGCTCTTTACCAGCCACTGAGGAGGGAGGGGTGGCCTTCTTGCCAAAATTTGTTCCCTTGATTCTTCCCCAGTGTTTTGTGGCTGCGACTCCTCGGTGGCATGGACCTCATCTGTCCTCCCTGCCTCGACTTCTTCTGCAGAAATATTTTCTTCATCAACCTCCATCTCCTTAGCCTTGTCCTCTGTACCTATTCCTTTATCTAGACTCTGGTAGGCTTCCTCAGGGATTTCTTCTTCAAACTACTCTTCTTGTTGTTCTTCTTCTTCTGCCAGGGCTTCTTCCTCTTTCAGCAGTGGGGGAGGTATCGGGCTGAGATTCAGAGTTTGGGCCGCTGTGATAACCTGTCTAAATGTTTCTCCTAGGAGTGGCCCTTGGAACATGGTGGCTATGGTTATGGTTATTCTCGAAGGTCCGGTTCCCCCAGCGAATGCCATTTGTTCACCTTGCTTTAGTTGGTCCACTCCCAGACCTTGCATCTCTTGAGCCCCGGAGATAATCTCCAGCTCTGGCTCCTTCTCTTCCACCTGCTGTTCTTGTCCCTGTGTAGGTTCCTGTTCTAAGTCTTCTTGGTCTGCGGCCTCTTGTTCTATCTCTGGGACTTCTGTCTCTGCTTGTGTATTGTCCCCTTGCAAATTTTTGAACTCATCGGTTGCAAATACATCAAATTCTTCTTCCGGAGGGGGACCGGCTGGGACCTCTGTAGGTTATGTTTCTTTCTCCGGTTCTGAGGAACTGGAAGAAAGGATCTCAACTTGTTGGGGTTGGGACGTATTTAACCCCAGCTCTGCCTTAGGCTTCTTATTAAGCCTCTTCCTTCTGCGGGTAATCAAAGGTGGCCCCACATTGGCTATCGCTGCCACTTCCATGGGATCCACCCCTATTGCCTTCACCATTAGGGCTGCCAGCGATGGGGAGGAAGAGGGACGAATTGGTCCGGCCATGAGCGGGGGAGTGGCCAGCCTCGTTATTAACTGGTCCCTCATCTGCTAGGAGGCTGTCACAGATTGCTTGATCTGCTCCTGTATAGGGACTCCTTACGCCGAAGGGGTCATGTCTATCCCTTTTCCCTTATCTGTGCCCTGTGAAGAAGTCCCGGCCCCCGCGGTCAATTTGGGTCCTGGCTATGGTGTTAACTTTGGCGCCAGTCGGGAAGCTTGGCGAATACTCCTGGGGCACACCTTCTTAAAGTAGGCGTGGCTTCTCTCGACCACCTCTCGAGTGAATTCTTCAGTTGTGGGCCCCTCCTGAGTAGCCCAGTTTATTGGTGGAAGGTCCTTCTTGTCGATCCCCTTGGCCTTGTACTGGGGGTCAATAGTGGGGGTGGTGTCCGAGAAATCCTCTGGGAACCTCTGAAATCTCAACAGTTGCATCATTCTAGCCATCATCCTAACATAGTGTCGGCTCCGCACCTCCACATCATCTTGGCAAACTGCCCAGAAGTCCTCCATATGTATATGATGGGGATCTGAAGCCCGAGGCAGTGTCGTTGCTATTTTCCCATGCGGATCAAAGTTTTTCCGTGCCAGATAGAATTCCTGCAAGTTATAAATTTTTATCTCATTGTCTGCCTCCTTCGCGATGGTCAGACTACAGGTGTAATTCCCATAGGTGATTGGGAATGGAATGTTGGGTATCTTTTTGAGGGCAAAGTGGGTATGCACCTCCATCAGCTGCCTGCAGTATTCCAATAGCACGATCTTGTCCCCACAGTTCTTGGGCAACAAGTAGGGTTTCCCAGAGAAGCCGGCAACCCTAAGGTATGTGTTCTATTGGAATTGAATGTAGTAGTGTCCATAACTACTGACTAACTTCACCGCCTCAGTAGATAGGCGATATCCGGCATCCCGGGTGGGGGTAAGCAGATGGTAGTAAATGAATGAGTCGTTTACCCGGTAGAAACTGGGGAAGCTGGCATCCCATTCAATTTGTCAGAAATGGTCCCATGGTGCCTTTTGTCCTGGGCCAATCCTGAGTACACTGTCAGTAAGTAGGTCATGGGCGTTGGTCCTCTGTTGTGCTAGGGCCCATAAAACATAAGAAGACATATAGAAATTCTTCTTCCTGTCCAGCTGAAGGAACTAGGAGTCAACGTGATTGGAGATTATTTTTGCCCAGTCGAAGAATTCTCCCTTGGTGGCGATGCTGAGGAGGAAATAGTACATCCATTTGGCAAACTTCTGGGTGGAGGGTTGCCCAAATACCCAGGCTAATGCTACTATCCCCATCTGGATGCTCTCCTTGAATTCAAAGCGGGGGATTTCTATCTTCATTCTCTTTGGGTCCCTCTTAGGGGCCTTGAGCCAATGGGTATTCATGTATACTCGGGTGGGATCTTCTAGCTGTGTGAACTAGGTCAATGCATCAGTCCTTGTAACCACTGTGGCTCTGTTGAATTGTGGGATTCCCAGTCCCGCCCAGAATGTGTCTGGGTCAAGGGATACCAGAGGAGTGGGGTATCCTATGGGTTTTGTGGCCGCAAGCATAATAGCCTGAATGGAGGAGTTGTAGTTGGCTAATAGTGTTAAGATAAGCTCCAAAGACTGCATAGAGCACAGGAAGCAAGCTGGCCGGAGGATCCCGGAGCCTCCGACGTTGATCGCTAATTGATCTCCGGCCTGTCGCTGGATGTGCATTACTTTTACCAAGGCCTACATCTCTGCCCACGTTCTGACAGTGGTGTCAGTTATGAGCTTAACCTTGGACTCAATCTTTGAGCCTGTGATGACGTTTTTCTACACGAACTTCATGGTCAGGGGTAGTTTCTCTAGGGCCCTTTCCATCTTGGATTTTACGGCCGCCCTGGTGGTCGTTGTGGAGGGAAGTTCTAGACATCCGGGTGGGAAGGATGCGGATGCTTCATACATGATTAATAGATGAACTCTGGGAACTTGCAAGGAAGAGTGACCATCAGAATATTTTTATAAAAATAATTGCTATGGGGTCCGGAGATCTTACCACCCCGACGTTTTCTTTTTCTGAAAGGTTAGTTTCATGCAAAGATAACCGAAAAGTAAAACACATCGTAAAATTAAGATTTTATTAAACATCCAGGTCCGGGGATTTTATCACACTAGGTGAAGATATAGGATGGACGGTGGTAGGAGACTTGAAGCCTAGAGAATTGACCATTGACAAGAATAGGTAAAAAGCCAAGTCACCATGCCCATGTTGGCACCACGTGCATAGGTATTAAATGGAAGTTATGGCGATGACGGCGGAGCCAACTGTCTGAACATGTGAAAATTTGAAGCCACTTGGATGGAATTGATTGTGTGCATGGGTCATAAATGAGGCTCTGACAGACCTCATGGAGGAGAGAGAAAACTTCCTATTTGAAACCAGCCGAGAGCCGAATTTCAAACAGGTGGTTTTCTACCCCGAAGCGAGTTCGCAGGCGAAAAACCAGAAACACAGGCGACTCGACCAGATCGTTGAGCCACCCGGAAGGATATACATGGGGCTGAGGGATATACATAGAGACTATATACAACTATACACACATATATACACAAGTATAAACATATATACATAGATACAACACGGAGCGACATCCGCGGGAAAACCAGACAAGGCAGAACAAACTATCTACAGCTATCTACACATTTTATAGATGAACCACCTCTGCTCAAAGGGAAAACAACCCTCTGGTAGAGAGCCAACCCACCAATGGGCGGTGAAACCAGAAAATGATGAACCAGACAAAACAGAGAAACAAAACAAACAAAACAAACGAAACAAAGGAAAACCAGAGAGGCAGAAGCAGAAAGACCAACCTGAGAATGCAGAAGGCGAAGGAAAGGGAAGGATTACCGTGAGAGATCTACAAAAGCTTGAGTTGTCAATCAGTCAGAGTCACCACCACGAAGAACTTGCACTTTCCTTAAAGTGATTGGAAATGTTAAGTGTTGATTATCATAAACTCTCTGCAAATGCTCTGTTAATCGCTTTGGAATCGCTTTGTTAATCGCTCTAAGTGCTTGGAAGCTTTGATCGTGGTAAATGTGAAAGTGACATATAAGTTCTATTTATACCCACGGTAAAAGATGGAAAACAAGAAAACAAAACACCACGCCAGGGAAGGAAACCCCGGAGAAAGAAAGCAAAAAGGGAAAGGAGGACAAGGCAAAGCCGCAAGCAAAAAAAAAAAAAAAAAGAGGGACCCATTATTTTGCACACAAAATGTAGGGATGGGGATGCAGGGCATAACAAAGTGTATATCAATATCATAAACATCTATAATAACGTGAACATTTTCATAAATAAGCATGCATTAATATAACCCTTTTCAATAATGTGTTCCTTAATTGATCTATTCAAACTCTCTTTCATGTTTATAAGCAGAACATATATATATATATATATATACTAACTAACACCTTTTCCAATATTCTTATCACACTACTAAAATAATAACCATCCTACTTATTCTATAGGAATTATGGCACAAAATATCATCATCGTCGATCAAACTATAACACCTTGTAATCTTAAGATCAGGTTTATAGATAACAATGTCATCTTGTCTCTTAAAATTAATAAACATTCAAATCCATGAAAACTTAATTGAATCAATATTAGCCTTCATTAATGAATTGCTAGTTAAAAATATTGAAGAGCATCATTAAATTAAAGATATATTTCTCCACTTTCAAAACATTATCTCTTAGGTAATGATTGTAAATTAACTACTTTTACCACCAATATGTAATAATAAAATATGTAAAACTCCCTTTAATTGTATTAGGATTTATATGAAAACATCACATAGGACTTTGAATTTAGTCAGAAGCACATGCAATTTCATTATGTCTTTAAGGAAGGAAATTCATAAAATCAAATTCTTAGATCCCCTTAGGGACAATCTCAAAGTATTAAAAAACAAGACATATGAAAGTGAATGAAAACATGATAATACTTCGAGAAGAGAAGGATGGTAAACAATAGAAGCTATAAAAGACAAGAATGTGTATGTAAACAGTTACTTCCCTGAACAAGAATGAATACAAGTCATTTTGTCGATATGGGTTCCACCAGAAAGTATGCCAATATATTTCATGGGACTTAGGCATACTAAGAAAAACCATATCTAAAGCAAAGAGTTGTGTGTCACATGGCAAAAAGTTATACAATTACAGTATAAATCCTATCAGACACATTAAGAACATTGAGGATATAATAGAAAAAGATAGACAGACTCTGGAAAAGTTGATGAATAGTTATGAGACCTCCTCACATACCATATTGGAGTTAGACAAAGAAGTGTGATATTGGACAAATTGAATATTTTGGATACAAAGACAGGGAGATTTGTGGGAAGATTTGGCATACTGAAGAGTTTAATTTCTCTTAAGCTTTCATTTCTTGAGATACACATTTTAGACATGTAGAAAATAGAGAAAGATCTCACTAGGAACATGACTACTAAGTTAAAGGAGGTAGAGACCTCCTCTTTTGCACTCAATGAACTGATTCATGTGAGTCAGATACTGGTAAAAAATTGGTCAGAGAAAGTGAAGATCTTGGTAAGATCCTTCCAAGATTTTCTAAAGATGGTGTAAACTTTTTGGTAAGCAATTTTGTTATTCTACATTTTTGTATACCTTTGCCATTGATCTTAAAGAGGGAGAAGAGAAGATATTAAAAATGTAAAGAGAGTATATAGAAGAGAAGCAAATATGTAGAGGAGATAAACAAGGATAATGTATATTCTTTTGGGTATTGACAATTAGTCATTTTTTTCTAAGGGTTTCCATCAATACCAAAGGGAGAGATTGTTGGCAAGTGATTGATTCATGAATTTTCTAGAACACTATAGGGTTTTCATTTATGGAAACACATCTGGTATAGATGGTCTCTTGGTGTAAAACATGGTTTTGGAGTTACAACTTGCTAAATGACTAAGTCCAAAAAGAAGAATTACAGAGTATAGCAGTACAGTTTTGGTCAGTGGGAACTCTCTATGGTGAATGAATGCATGTGAGATTAAGAGAAGCAATTTTGGGATGTATATGACATTCACTTAAGCTCTCTTATGGTTTTTTCTTATTGTATTAAGTTATAGTATGTTTAAGACATGCAAAGATAAAGTAACATTGATACATGATAGATGAAAGGTTGCAATGATTAAGGGAGTATAATGCAGATTCCAAATGTGCTAAGTAGGATTCAGATTGAGGATTACCTATGTTTTCATAGTATATGATTTTTGACATGGTATTTACTTATTATATAAGTGTTAACTCTATTTACAAAGTATATAATATTGTTGGAGATTTGGTTCTGTGCAAATAATTGATTGTATGTATGTCATTGATGACAACATATAATATACAGCAATGTTCTATATGAAATTATTAGTAAAGATGTTCTAGAGCTATGCATGTTCATTTACATGGTGTATACATGTTCTAGATGCTATGTGCATTCACATCAAGTCAGATATGAAGTTTCAGTTGAGTTATGTTAATTAGTTATGACAGTTATTTCTTGAGTTGCACCTATCTTTGGGATATACGTGTTTGTATTCAATTTTATTTATGAGTTAAAGATAATTATCTAAAGGCGCAAAACATATTCTATCTGAATCATGAAGTTGGAATTAATTTAGTGGAGTTGACTTTGTGAAGCATCGCGTCTATTTAGTATGAGTTGCATGTTACTAATTAGGTTGCACAGATGATGTGGCAGACTAAAGAAGTATTGAAGGGACTCCTAGAGCCGATGAAGATACTTATAGTAGTTCATTTGATGAATGTCAAGTCTGAATGAGAACAATAAAGACAAAAATTGTAGGACAAAATTTCTGTTAATTTGGGATAGTAGAGACATTTCATTCATCAAGAAAAGATCCATGTGAAGAAGAAGTGGAAGTATACAACACAATGGAACTGATCAAGATAGCAGGCCTACTCAAATAGTTCATCTATGAGATATAGTGTATATATGTTCTACTGAAGGTTGCAGCCTTCATCATTTTAGCAGTGAGCTATTGGACAGTGAGTCCTCACCCTTAGCAGGGTTACTTGTAAAAGACTCCTAACAGGGTCTGACCTTTAACTAGGTCTCTATACTTCTTGCATTGTAAAGAACAACTCTCAACAAGGTTACAAGGTCTACTAATAGGGATAATGATACTCAAGTACACTTCTTTGCGGGTCCTAATTCCCACTGGGTTTTTTACCTATTTGGTTTTCCCGTAACAAAAATTGTTGTGTTCTCTATTGTGTTATCTGAATGTGCATTTACTTTATGTTAATTGATATCTAAGCAAAGAAAATAAATTGAAGTAGCTAATAACTGATTCACCCCCCCCCTCTCAGTTATCCTTTGGGACTATTCTAACAATTGGTATTAGAGCTAAGTACCTTGGAGAGAAATCCTAACAAATTAAGGTAGATCAAATGGTATACTTCAGGAAAGAGAGTCCTAAGTTTGATGGACAAAACTATCTTGACTAGAAGAAAAAAATGATAACAGATCTTCAGTGTGTTGGATTTGAGATCTATGATATTTCCAATCAAAAAATTGAAGTTCCCACCTTGAAAGAACTTGCAGAAGAAGACTCTACAGTCAAACAAAAGGAAATATTCACTCATAATGCAATTGTCAAAGAAGCCCTAATCAGTGCCCTATCCGATAGTGAATTTTCTAAGATCAAGAAGGAAGATAAAGCATACTCTATTTGGAAATACTTAGAGGATATGTTTGAAGGAGACATCCAAGAAAAGAATGCACACAGAAATACATGGAAGAAAAGGTAAAACAACTTAGAGATGCTACCTAAAGAAAACATCAGAGTCTACATTCAAAGAATTAATGAAGTAGTTTTAGGTATCAGGAACAATGGTGGAGAAATTTCAGAGGATGATATAATGGAAAAAATAATGACCACACTAACAGCAGACTATGAGAGAAAGATAAATATATTAGATGAGACTATGCAATTTTCAAAAGACTTCAAGAGAGAGACTTTCATAAGAAAAATATATGCATTTGAGATATCAAGATTGAAGACAGAACCCAAAAGTGAGACAGCTTTCAAAGCCTCAGTCCACAGCAAAAAATCCATAAGCAGCATTAGTAATAATGAAGAAGTGGATATAGAACTAGAAGAAATTATTTCTATGATTGCCAAGAAAGAAAGGAAAGGTAAAGGGAAATATGAAGGAAATCTACCATTCAAATGTTTTTCATGCAATAGAGTTGGTCAGTTTGCATCCAAGTGTCCTACAAGAGTCAAGAAGTTCAAATCAGATTATAAGCCCAAGTACACTAAGGAATGTTATCATGCTGAAGATGGTTTAACTGATGATGATCCAGGAGAAGATGAAATTGGTTTCTTTTCCTTTAAAGACATTGAAAAGATGATTGAATAAATGGACAAAGAAGATGAAGAAAAAGAACAAGAGTTAGCATTAGTTTCAAAAGTTGACATTAGAACTAACTGGATCATTGATAGTGGATGTTTTTTTGGAGATTTGATTCTGAGCAGTTGATGGATTGTATGTTTTTCATTGATGACAACATATAATACACAGTAGTAATTCTGTATATACTTATCATAATGATCATATGAAGACTTGCGTGGATAGATACATGTTGTTTACATGTTTATTATGTTATGTCCATACACGCAGACCCAGATATGATGTTTCAGTAAAGTTATGTAATTCTGTTAGTGGCAGTTACAGTTCTGGAAGTGTAACAGTTTAGGGCCGACGTATATCATGTGTTTCTTGAGTTGCACTTATCTTTTGTATATGCATGTGTATATTCATGATTAGTTATGAGTTGATGATATTAATCCAAAGGCACCAAATGTGTTTCAAGAAGATTGCAAAGTTATAATTAAATTGGTGAGGCCAACTTAGTGAAGCATCGTGTCTATTTGGTTTATACTTGCGCAGTTGTAATAATGCTTGCATGCTTAGTAGAGCCGACAAGGATGTTATGAAGAGTTGTCTTATAGGTCTCATGATCTCATACTTTGAGGAAGATTCTTATAGAAATTAAAATGTGACACACAAGGTGTGAATGATATGAAAAGATAAGAAAGATGTACAGAGCAGATTATCAGAGTTGGTTCATTCATCAAGAGCCTATGTGAAGAAGAAGTGAAAGATTGCAATATACTGGAACTGATCAAGACAACATGTCTACTCTATAGTTCATCATCAGATATAGTGCATATCTATTATACAAAAGGTTGTAGCCTTCACCATCAAGCAGTGAGCTTTTGGACAATGAGTTCACCACCCCTAATAGGGTTATTTGTAAAAGACTCCTAACAAGGTCTGACCCGTAACTAGGTCACTATACTTATTGCATTGTAATGTACAACTCCTAACAGGGTTGAAATATCTTCTAATAGGGATCACTACAAACAAGTATAGTTTATTGTGGGTGCTAATTCCCACTGGGGTATTTACCATTTGGTTTCCCTATAATCAAATTGTGTTGAGTACTATGTTATCTGATTAATAATTTACTTTGTTGTATTCTAAAGCTAAAGAAGTAAAAATAACTAAAGTTACTGATAACTGATTCACCCCCCCTCTCAATTATCCTTTAAGACTATTCTAAAAATTGGTATCAGAGCCAAGTGCCTTGGAGAAGAAGCCTAACAGCTTAAGGCAGATCAGATGTCTTACTTCAGAAAAGAAAGCCCTATGTTCGATGGAGAAAATTATCTGGATTGGAAAAACAAAATGATAACACATCTATAGTGTGTTGGATTTGAGATCTTTGAAATTGCTATAGAAGAAGTTGCAATTCCATCTCTGAAAGACCTTGCAAAGGATGATGCTACTAATAGACAAAAAGATATATTTACACATATTGCTATTGCTAAAGAAGCCCTAATCAGTGCCTTATCTGATAGTGAATTTTCTGCAATCAAGAAGATTGACAGAGCATATACCATATGGAAGTATTTAGAAGATATGTTTGAAGGAGATATTCAAGAAAAGAATGCATGCAGGAAGACATGGAAAAAGAAATATAATAGTCTTGAGATGTTACCTAAAGAGAACATCAGAGCTTACAATCAGAGGATAAATGAAGCAGTCTCTGGAATCAGAAACAATGGTGGAGAAATATCAGAAGAAGATATAATGGACAAGTTGCTAACTACTTTAACATCAAACTATGAAAAAAAGATCAGTATTCTAGAGGAAACCATGTAATTCTCACAAGACTTCAAGAGAGAGACCTTGATCAGAAAAATTTCTACATTTGAGATACCAAGATTGAATACTGAACCTAAAAGTGAAACTGCTTTCAAAGCCTCAGTCTATGGTAAGAAATCCTTACAAATTTCCAGTCATAATGAGAAAGAAGAAGTTGATGAAGAACTAGAAGAAATCATTGCTATGATTGCTAGAAGAGAAAAGAAAGGTAAAGGAAAATATGAAGGAGAGCTTCCATTCAAATTTTTTTCATGTAACAAGATTGGTCACTTTGCATCTAAATGTCCCACAAGAGTCAAGAAGTTCAGATCTGATTACAAACCCAAATATAAGAAGGAATGCTATCATGCTGAAGAAGGTGTGACTGATGAAGATTCAAGAGAAGATGAAATTGGATTCATTTCCCTTAAAGACATGGAAATTTTTCTTGAGGAAATGGACATTGAAGATGAAAAGGAAGAACAAGAGCTAGCCCTATTTTCTAAAGAAAATATCAGAACTTATTGGATCATTGACAATGGATGCTCTCATCATACGACATGCCACAAAGATAGATTTTTTTAGTTGGAAAAATACAAAGGTGGTATGGTTAGATTTGGAGATAACACTTCCAAACCTATCATAGGCAGAGGTTCTATCACTTTGTATGGAAAGAACAAGACAGATGATGTTCTATATGTTGATGGATTACATCATAACTTGCTGAGTGTTGGACAACTACTTGACAAGGGTTATCATTTGGAGTTCAAAGAAAAAAAGTGCATCATTAACAACAAGGATGGAG
>MU228062.1:366619-393603 GCA_018584345.1 Thuja plicata | reverse complement strand
CCCAAGCAAAGTCACCTAATGGCAGTCAAGAGGATATTCAGATATCTAAAGGGAACTATAGACTATGGTTTATGGTATCCTAAATCAGAAAATATAAAGCTTCATGTGTATACAGATGCAGATTGGGAAAGATGTATTGATGATAGGAAGAGCACTTCAGGAGGAGTACTATTCCTTGGAGACAGGTTGGTTTCTTGGATAAGCAAGAAGCAGAACTGTATTTCTCAATCAAAAACAGAAGCTGAATATGTTGTAGCAGCACTAAATTATTTAACCATAGTTTGGATCAAGCAGATGGTCAAAGACTTTGGCATTCAAGTTGATTATCCTATTTTTATTCATTGTGATAATACTAGCACTATCAACATGTCTAAGAACCCTATGATGCACGCAAAGACAAAACACATAGAGATCAAGTATTATTTCTTAAGAGAAAAGGTTGCAGACAAAGAAGTAAAATTGGACTATGTGAACACCAAAGAAAAGTTGGAAGATATTTTCACAAAGTCCTTATCAAAGGATACTTTTGAATATCTCAGGGAGAAGTTGGGATTAATTCCCTCTCCTAAGTCTATTTAGAAGAAGCAGCAAAGACATCAGTCATTAAGTGACTGATGAATGGTTGACTACTCTACTTCTGGAGTAACTTACCTGTACCTAAAAGACTATGGTTCCCTTTGCCATTGATGTCAAAGGGGGAGTATATAGTAAGAAGGAGTATGTACTAATGGGGAGCATATACTCTAGGGGAGTATATACATAGAACAAAAACATAGACAGAGGAACTGCATCAGTTTAGAGAAATATTTGATGAGGATATTGAGAAGATTGTAAAAGAAAGAGGGCACCATGAACAGAGGATGTTTTTGATATCATATGTTTCCATCAATGTCAAAGGGGGAGATTGTTGGAGATTTGATTCTGAGCAGTTGATGGATTGTATGTTTGTCATTGATGACAACATATAATACACTGTAGTAATTCTATATGTACTTATAAGAATGATCATATGAAGACTTGCATGGATAGATACATGTTGTTGACATGTTTATTATGTTATGTTCATACACGCAGACCCAGACATGATGTTTCAGTAAAGTTATGTAATTATGTTATTGGAAGTTACAGTTCTGGAAGTGTAACGATTTAGGGCCAATGTATATCATGTGTTTCTTGAGTTGTGCCTATCTTCTGTATATGTGTGTGTATATTCATGATTAGTTATGAGTTGATGATATTAATCCAAAGGCGCCAAACGTGTTTCAAGAAGATTGCAAAGTTATGATTAAATTGGTGAGGCTGACTTAGTGAAGCATCGTGTCTATTCATTTTATACTTGCGCGGTTATAATAATGCTTGTGTGCTTAGTAGAGCCGACAATGATGTTATGAAGAGTTGTCTTATAGGTCCCATGGTCTCATACTTTGCAGAAGATACTTATAGCAAGTCAAAGGTGACATGCAAGGTGTGAATGATACGAAAAGATAAGAAAGATGTATAGAGTAGATTATCAAAGTTGGTTCATTCATCAAGAGTATATGTGAAGAAGAAGTTAAAGATTGCAATACACTGGAACTAATCAAGATAGTAAGTCTACTCTATAGTTCATCATCAAATATAGTGCATATATGTTATACAGAAGGTTGTAGCCTTCACCATCAAGCAGTGAGCTTTTGGATAGTGAGTCTACCACCCCTAACATGGTTATTTGTAAAAGACTCCTAATAAGGTCCGACCCTTAACCAGGTCACTATACTTATTTCATTGTAATGTACAACTCCTAACAGGGTTGAAATATCTTCTAACAGGGATCACTACAAACAAGTATAGTTTATTATGGGTGCTAATTCCCACTGGGGTTTGTACCATTTGGTTTCCCCGTAATCAAATTGTGTGTTGAGTACTATGTTATTTGATTAAGAATTTACTTTTTTGTATTCTAAAGTTAAAGAAGTAAAAATAACTAAAGTTACTGATAACAGATTCACCCCCCCCTCTCTTAGTTATCCTTTAAGACTATTCTAAAATGTTCACACCACATGACAGGAGACAAAGATAGATTTGTACATTTGGACAAATACAAAGGTGGCATGGTTATATTTGGAGATAACACTCCCAAACCTTTCATAGGTAGAGGTTCTATCACCTTAGATGGAAAGAATAAAATAGATGACGGTCTTTATGTTGATGGTTTAAATCATAACTTACTAAGTGTTGGACAATTGCTTGATAAAGGATATCTGTTAGAATTCAAAAACAACCACTGCATCATTAAAAAAAAAGGAGACATGATTGCATCAAGCTCAAAGACCAAAGGTAATATTTTTCAGCTCAATTCAGAAGTAAGTTGTTTTGTTGCAAAAGTTGATGACAGTTGGCTATGGCACAAGAGACTTTGTCATATCAATTTTGACAACATAGTCAAGATAAGTAATGTATAGGTAGTAAGAGACCTTCCTAGTATTACAAGACCAGTTGACACCATGTGCAGGGAATGTGTGATGGGGAAGCATGTGAGGAACTCATTCAGGAGAAAACAAGACTCTGGAGAAAACAAATTAGATCTGATACATACAAACCTATGTGGACCTACTCAAACAAGATCTTACTAAGAACAAAGGTATTTTATTTTGTTTGTTGATGATTTCACAAGGTTGATGTGGGTTGCGTTCTTAAAAGACAAATCTAAATCTTTTGAGAAGTTCAAAGTTTTCAAAGCTAAGGTTGAGAAGGAATCTGGACTAAAGATAAAATGTATGAGATCTGATAGAGGAGGAGAATTCACCTCTGACCAGTTTTATGATTACTGTGAAGAACATGGAATCAAGAGATAGTTAAGTGCACCTAGAACCCCTTAGCAGAATGGGATTGCAGAAAGAAGGAACAAAATAATACTTGACACAGCATGCACTATCATGATTGAAGGAAATGTTTCTCATACTTATTGGAGAGATGTAGTCAATACAACAGTCTATACTAACAATAGAATACAATTAAAGCCAGGCATAGACAAGACAACCTATGAATTTTGGTTTGGTAATGTACCTACTGTAAAATAATTCAGAATTTTTGGAAGCAAGTGCTACATCAAGAGAGATGATAGCATTGGCAAGTTTGATGCTAGAAGTGACGAAGGTATTTTTCTTGGTTACTCTACTAAAAGCAAAGCCTATAGATGTTTTAATCTAAGATTAAAGAAGATCATTGAAAGTACTCATGTGAATATTGATGAGAAGTTTATGATTCAAGAAAGATATTATGACTATGCTCCCCTGATTGAAGATGAGCCCAAACCCATCAATAAGGACACAGTTATTAAAGAAATGTTTGACTGATTGATTTTTCATGTAACAATCTTGAACCAAGTGAAGAAGAATCACAGATTACAGATGAAAGTATCACTCCTAATAATTCAAGATACACATCCAAATACCACTCTAAGGAAGATATCATTGGAGATTAGAGTGCAAAATTCTTGACAAGATCTAGAGAAAAAGGTTCAACCACTGATGAAGAGGTATGTTTACTTTCACAGATTAAACTCTTAAGTGTTGAAGATGCGTGCAAAGATTCAGATTGGAAAAGTGTCATGCAAGAAGAATTAGATCAAATAATCAAGAATGAAACATGGGAACTGGTCCCTAGACCTCATGACAAGAGTTTGATTGGAACAAAGTGGATACTTAGGAACAAAATGAATGAAGAAGGCATAATGATAAGGAACAAAGAAAGATTAGTATGTAAAGGATATGCGTAGAGAGAAGGAATAGACTACACTGATACATTTTCCCCTGTGAGAAGACTTGAAGCTATCAAGTTTTTTTTTTCCTATGCAACATTAATAACTTTAAGGTATACCAAATGGATGTCAAGTCAACTTTTTTGAATGGTGACTTGAAGGAAGAAGTCTACATAGAGCAGCCTAAAGGATTCAAACTTTCAGATAAACCAGACATGGTATGAAGATTAAAGAAAGCACTTTGTGGACTTAAACAAGCCCCAAGAGCATGGTATGAGAGACTTGATGGTTACTTAACAAAGATAGGATTCAGAAAAGGAGCAACAAACTTTAATTTATTTATAAGAGAGATAAATGAAGGATTACTACTTGTTGCTATTTTTGTTGATGACAAAATTAGTGCATAATTTGCCAAAGAAATGAAAAGTGAATTTTAAATGAGCATGATTGGACCTATCAAATCCTTTCTTGGATTGAATGTAAAAAAAATAGACAAACAGATATTCATAAATCAGTCTAAGTATGTGAAGGAGATATTGAAGACTTTAAAGATGGAAGATTGCAAACCAGTAAGTACCCCCATGATAACAGGAAGCAAGCTTTCTAAAGATGATGATTCCATAGCAGTTGAAAAGACCCTATACAAGTCTATGATCAGAAAACTCATATATCTTACTCAATCTAGACTTGATATTTATAATGCAGTTGGCATTGTTGGAAGATTTGTAGCTGAACCCAAGCAAAATCACCTAATGGCAATAAAAAGAATATTCAGATACCTAAAAGGGACTATTGACTATGGCTTATGGTATCCTAACTCAGAGAATATATAACTTTATGTGTACACAGATGCAGATTGGGAAGGTTGTGTTGATGACATAAAGAGTACATTAGGAGGAGTAGTATTTCTTGGAGATAGATTGGTCACTTGGACAAGTAGAAAGAAGAATTGTATCTCTCAGTCAATGACAGAAGCTGAGTATGTTGCAGCAGCATTAAATTTTTCAACAATGGTTTGGATCAAACAGATGATTAAAGACTTTGGTATTCAAATTGATTATCCTATTTTTATTCATTGTGAAAACACTAGTACTATCAATATGTCACAGAACCCTATGATGCATGCAAAGACAAAACACATTGAGATAAAATACCATTTTCTAAGAGAAAAAGTTGCAGACAGAGAAGTAAATTTTGATTATGTGAGCACTAAAGAACAATTAGTAGATATTTTTACAAAGCCATTATCAAAAGATACTTTTGAGTATCTCAGGGAGAAGTTGGGAGTAATTCCCTTTCCTGAGTCTGATTAGAACTTGCAGTAAGAACATCAGTCCTTGGTGACTGATGAATGGTTGAATACTCTACTTCTGGAGTAGTACTTGTGCTTAATGGTGTTTAACACCCTTTGTCATTGATATCAAAGGGGGAGTATTAGTAAGGGGGAGCATATACTCTGGGGGAGTATACAAAGCAGAAGCAGTGAAGAGGAAATTTTAATGAGGATATTGAGAAGATTGTAAAAAGGAGGAAGACACTTTGATTTGATGATATCACATGTTTCCATCAATGTCAAAGGGGCAGATTGTTGGAGATTTTATTTTGTGCAAATAACTGATTGTATATATGTCATTGATGATAATATATAATATACAAAAATGTTGTATATGCAATTATTAGTACATATGTTCTAGAGCTATGTGTGTTCATTTCCATGGTGTATACATGTTCTAGATGCTATGTGCATTCACGCCGAGTCAGATATGAAGTTTCAGTTGAGTTATGTTAATCAGTTATGACAGCTACAGAGATTGAAGACTATCTGTGAAGAGCCGACATAATTACATAAAATTTCTTGAGTTGTGCCTATCTTTGGGATATGCGTGTTTGTATTCATGTTTAGTTATGAGTTAAATATAATTATCTAAAGGCACCAAACATGTTTTATTAGAATCATGAAGTTGGAGTTAATTTGGTGGAGTCGACTTTGTGAAGCGTCGCGTCTATTCAGTATGAGTTGCATGTTTCTAATCAGGTTGCGTGGATGATGTGGCCAACTAAATAAGTATTGAAGGGACTCCTAGAGATGAAAAATATCACATCCTTTGGAGAAGATACTTATAGTAGCTCATTTGATGAACGCCAATTGTGAACGAGAAGAATAAAGACATAAAAAGTGCAGGACAAAATATCTGTTGTTTTGGGATAGTAGAGACATTTCATTCATCAAGAAAATATCCATGTGAAGAAGAAGTGGAAGTATACAACACACTAGAACTAATCAAGATAGCAGATCTACTAAACAGTTCATCTATCAAATATAGTGTATATATAATCTACTAAAGGTTGCAACCTTCATCATTTTAGCAGTGAGCTATTGGATAGTGAGTCCTCACCCTTAACAAGGTTGCTTGTAAATGAATCCTAACAGGGTCTGACCTTTAACTAGGTCTCTACACTTAATGCATTGTAAAGAACAACTCTTAACAGGGATAATTATACTAAAGTACAGTTCTTTGTGGGTGCTAATTCCCACCAGGGTTTTTACCTATTTTGTTTCCCCATAACCAAAATTGTTGTGTTCTCTATTGTGTTATCTTAATGTGCATTTACTTTATGTTAATTAATATCTAAGCAAAGAAAAGAAATTGAAGTAGCTGATAACTAATTCACCCCCTGCTTAGTTATCCTTTGGGAATATTCTAACAAATACCTCTTTGAAGATACTCATCCTAGGTTCACACATCAAGTCATCACTAGAATAATGTATAGTTCCCATGAATGACAACATACAACTCCTCCATATCAGAATCTCTTGCCAAACTACCATACTATAAAAGTATAATCTCCCCCCGAGCTGAATCTCTTCATTTCTCACACCTTATCTCTCCCACTTTGACAAATATGTCAAATTTCTAAAACAAGACAAAATTTTCTATGAAAATATTATAAGTTTTTTTATATGCATGCATACATACTTACAAGAGTTTTAAATATGTCTAAGAAACTACTCCTCAGAGCTGCAAAGTCTTTGTCCCAACTCTTCTTCATGCTCTCCATCACCTCAATCTACCCATAGATTTCATAAGCTTTTGTCTCCATATTAAGAAGATATATAGTATCTAACATATTATAACTAATCTATGCTCCCTTCAAACTTTTAAATAAAATGTCAAGCTTAGGAACAATTAAGCTCATAAGATGACCAAATTTTCCTTTTACTCTGTCTTTCTTAATGACAAGTGTTTTTATTTTATCATTTAGGGTAGTCACTTCCACTGCATGTACTGAGGATAAAGTATTCAAAGGGTCAAAATATGATGATATTATAGTTATTTTCTCATTAGTCTCCTTAATAAAGTTTTCTACATCAGGTACACATCATATGCAATCAACACATCCTTTGTAAATTCTACTCCCTCTTATCAATGGATTCTTTAATCCTTGAATTATAATGCAGAGGTTGGCTGGCAAAGATGAAACAATGTTGCAAATGGATGGTTTACCCTTCTAGACTCCAAAGAACTCAAATGGATCTCTAATGGACCAACAACCTCCCAATTCCCAAGGATGAAGGATTTGGTTTGTTCATGTTGTATGAAAAGGGATTTAAAAGTTTATAGGAATTTCAACCACACCCAACACTCTCACCCTACAAAACTATCCTATTAGGCCTAGGGTCCTTGGAGCCCAACAATGACCTAAATTGATCGTTAACTCAAAACTTTCCAAAAACACTCTTTGAAAAAATTACCTTTTTGAACACCTAGTATCCCCTTTTATAACATACCAAAATCCTTGATACTGTTGTTTTGAACAAAGTGTCCTAACCCTTGACTGTCCTCTCTATAATAGGCCTAAAATCATGGATTTAACAAATAATTTATACTAAGATCTTACCCCCTAACTCAAATAATCTCAAAAGTCTTAAAAAGGCCTCCAATCCAAGGATTATACAATCAATTTGACCCGCATACCTTCACAAGCCCAAAAACCCCAATTTGGCATTGGAAGTGATTTCTAAATGTCTCACTTCCAAAAAATTCTACAACCAAAATATTATGGATTCACCATAAAAATGTCATACCAAGACACTTCCAAATCTTGAACATACTCCTTGTTCAACCAGATTGCTCGCTGATGCTCCCAACAAAGCAATTTCATCATTTTTCCTTGCACTAACTCAATGATCACCATTCCAATTCATACTATCTACATAAATTCATGTTAGGATGGTATTATTAATGTTAAATAGACATAATTCCATGAGAAACATTTATCCAAAATTCACGAAATCACCCTTGACATAAAACTTGAACCAAACTATAATGGAAAAATAGTGAATTCAAAGTGAGAGTCAACACTAATGATTAAAAATGAAACCAAAATGATCTTAAAAGCATTCAGGTTTGTTTAAAATATTACTATAAGTATCCCCAATGCATTATAAACCCAATATAACTTCTATTAATTCAAAACCATGCAATGAACATATAGAAATAATCAAAATTCTGAGTTTTATTGCACTTTTATTGAGAATGTTTGTACACAGGGATCTCTATGTTGTACAATGATGATTTGAATTATTATATAATTCCTAATAAATTCCACCCCAACCTATTTGGATCGGTTTCATGGCTTGTTAAAGGCTAAAAACTTACTAAATCAACATTCCCACCAAAATCCTAATTAGTCGTTGGGTTTAAACATTTAAATTTTAAAATTTAGTAAAATGACTTAATTCTAACTTTGTTTTAAAACCATTGACCCCTATGTGTTTAAAATACCTTACTGATAAATCCTAATGTCTACTTGTCTCCCTAGAAATTACATCATCATTATTTCAATGATTTTAGTGATGACATGTAACTGATTGAATGTTTGATAATGTTAAGTTGAAAGATAATGCAAGTCATTAAATGAGTTAATGGATTGTATTGTCATTGATGTCAACTTGATATCATATGTATGGTCATTTACATTATGCCAAAGACTTCAGAGAACCAAAGGAACCAAATTTATGCTTTTAGCAATACATAAAAGTCAAGAATTCACTAACTGACAAACAACACTGATGGAGTGCACACCGATGGATAGAGAAAAGAAGAACAGTCACAGTGATACCCGATGATCAGAAGCATAGTCTTTCCTGAAAAAGAAAAACCATAGAATGCATGACGAGAAAAGTTAGAAGATTTCCCGACGAGTAAAATTCCAATGATGCCTGATGGACAAAGATCACGAATCTAATTGGAGTCTCACCGACGGATCAGTTAGTTGTCACTGACAACTAATTGCAGTGGTGACTGGCAGAACAAAGAGTTTAGAAAATGACAAAAATATCTAGCTGGCAGAACTAAAAATAGACTTAACTAGTTGTCTACTTTGTTTTATTCGACCAAAGATAAGTGATTGATTTAAATATGATTTGTACAATTGGCAAGAAGATATCTATGAGACAAATCAGGAGTTATGCTTTAAATCAAATTGGCTAGATTGTTTATCATGCCAAGAATCAAGAACCAAGAAACAATGAATATTATGTCTATATAAGAAACAAGCTTAATTTATTTACGGATGGGATTAAGGGGAGTGAATAGAAAGAGGATACTGAAGAGAAACTAATGAAGAACAACTTCATGTAGTGTTGATAAATCAAGCTGAAGGAGAGCTAAGGAATTCTGCAGACAACTTACGAACAGTGAGCACAGCATCACAGAGGAGAAAGTTTGGAGCATAGGCATTGAATTGATACATTGGTCAGAGAGGTAATGTACTTAAATAGATCTGAAAATCTACAATTCAAGTTGAAATATGAACAAGTCATAGTGTTTCATTTTAACCATTGAAGCATCAAGTCTCTTAACTGAGCAGGACTTAACAGTCTTCTATATATTGAGGTACATCTCAAGGATTGCCAAAAAGGTTGATTCATGAAAGTAGCATTGGACTTGCCCGATACCTATTGATAGTCTAAGAAGGATTCTGATTCAAGGATGGTAGCAATAGATGCCTGATACTAAGTGACAACATCTATGTATAAAATCCTCTAACAAGGTCGCACTTAACAGTGTGTTTGTAGCCTTTAACAGGGTTGGCTCCTAATAGGGCTCACTTCAAAAGAGTGAAAATTTGGGGTACCGGTCCTAGTGGTCTTTCCCTTAACAGGGTTTCCATGTTAAAATTCATGTGTTATGTGTGTATGATTCATTTCTTTACTATCTTACATCTTAAATATCTAACTCTGGATTGATCGGTATACTCTTCTTATTTACTGAGTTTCGGTAAATAGTTATATTGCTTATAGGTAATCAAGAAAGAATAAGGATTAACAGAGAAAAATGACAGACAGTCAATCATTATTAGTATTTCATGGCATGCATCTTGTAGGGACATAATAATTTGAGATTTATTTATTGGTGGTTAAGTTTGAAGGATAAATTTTCGAGGCCACTGATTCCCCCCCCCCCCCCACTCTCAGTTATTAATAACAATTGGTATTAGAGCTTGTGTGCTTAGAAGGAAGGTTTCAAGACCTAAGTTAAGATCACAAGATGAACAAATGAGATGTGCCCAAGTTTAAAAAAAATAACTTTTCTTCATGGTAGAGTAGGATAAGACTCCACTTATCAAGTATTGGTAATTATGTTACTCAATTCCTAGATACTAAATATGTGTTGCCCATAGGAGTATTAATAATATATCAACTAAGAGAGAAGCATGAGGACAACTGCATGGTCATAGAGCTTTCTTCCTCACTCTCTGATGCTGAATTTGAAGATGTCAAAGATTGCAAAACTGCAAAGAAGATGTGGGACAAACTCAAGCTTGTACATGGAGGTGATACAAATGTTTTGAGAGACAAGGCAGAAATCCTTAGAGGAAAGTTTGATGATGTTAGAATGAAAGAAGGAGAAAACATCACATAGTACAATGCAAGAATCAAAGAAGTATTCAATTCTATACAAGGAGTTGGAGGTACACTTGAAGAGGAGATAGTGGTAAGTAAAATCTTAAGAACCTTACTACCTGTATATGCTATTAGAGTTGCTGTCATTCAAGAAATGAGAGTGGTAGGAAACAATACAGTTACTCTTGATAGTTTAATTTCTAGACTAATTTCATTTTAGATGAATAATTTTGATAACAGTGTCTTACCAAACTTAGAGTCTACATTTAAATCTTCTATGAGAATAAGCCAGTCAAGTCATAGACACACATTTAGAAGAGATAGTGAAAGTGAAATTGAAGAAGAAGATCTAGATGAAATAGAAGCACTTGTGGCTAGAAGAATGCAGAGAGGTAAAGGTAAATAAAAGGGCAAGTTACCACTTGTATACTTTAATTATAAAGAGATTGGACACTTTGCTGCAAGATGTCCTAACAGAAGAAAAGATGACCGAGTTAATGAAAGATATTTTGAGAAGAAATCTTACAGAGGTGATAACAAATATTACAGACATTACTGACAATCAGAAAGAAGAGATACCCAAGAATACAAGGACAAAGGAAAGAAACCAATCTACCTAGCTTCTTTCAAAGATGAAGATACTAACACCGAACCTGATGAAGACATTGAGATGGTGTTTGTGGCTATGAAAGATGATTCAAATGAAGATGAAAGGTATGAAAAAACTATACTCATCTCTAAGATTAGAAAGAATGACATCTGGATTATAGATAGTGGCTACACTCACCACATGACCGGTGACAAAGAAAAGTATAACACTTTTGATTATTACAATGGTGGTATAGTAAGAATGGGTAATGATACACCTTGTCAAGTTGAAGGTAAAGGAACTATAATATTGAATAACCTGATTAAATGTGAAAATTATTATTGGGTAAAAGGATTGAATTATAATATGTTGAGTGTTTCTCACCTGAATAATTTAGGTCACAGAGTAGCATTTGAGAATAAGAAGGCAAAGATCTTCAATGAATTAGGAAGAATAATTGGTACAGGTGAACATACAAAAGGTAACTTATTATATCTGAATGATACTAACACCACTTGTTTAATGAATAGAAATGAAGACATATGGTTGTGGTACAAAAGATTGGGTCATGTAAATTTTGACAACATGATGAAAATAAGCAGAAGGAGAAATGTAAGAGGCTTACCGACAATGTCAAAGCCCAACAACATCATGTGCAAGAATTGTCAAAAAGGTAACATGACAAAGTCCAGTTTCAAAAGTAAAATCCATACATCTAATGATATTCTAGAATTAGTCCATACTGATCTATGTTGACCAATGAGGACAAAGAGTTATTATGAAGATAGATATTTTATTCTCTTTGTTGATGATTACTATAGAATGATGATAATTGTGTTTCTAAAAGATAAATTTGAAGTATTCAAGACATATAAATGGTATAAGGCTATGGTAGAGAAAAAAAGTGGTAAGTATTTGAAATGCTTGATATCAGATAGAGGAGGAGAGTTTATATCAGATGAATTCACTAACTTATGCAATGAGCATGGTATAAAAGGACAGGTTTCTGCACCAAGAACACCACAAAAAAATGGGATTGCTGAGAGAAGGAACAGATCCATAGTTGATTGTGCTAGAGCACTGATGATAGAGAAAGACATCACCCAAATCTTCTGGAGGGAAGCTGTCAGTACTGTTGTCTACACATTAAATAAAGTACAATTGAAGAAGGACACAAAGAAGACACTCTATGAGGTATGGTATGGTAAAACACCCAATGTAAGTTCAAAATATTTGGAAGTCAATGTTATATCTTAAAAGATGATAGAAATGGAAAGCTTGATGCCAAGAGTGATGAAGGTATCTTTCTAAGGTATTCCACCAAAAGTAAGGCTTATAAATGTCTTATTAAGGCTTCTAACAAAATTGTTGAAAGTGAAAATGTGAAGATAGATGAATTTGCAGAAAAGAATGAGCTGGAAAGCACAAAAGAACTAGAGGTCTAAAACAAGTTTTTATACTATGAAGAACCTAACACTCTACCCAAGAAATAGTGCTTAATTCTAGAGCAACATAATGTTGTAACCGATGGTTAGGCTGCAAATACCGACGGTCAAGATAATAATCAAAATAATGTACAGAGTGATGAAGAACAAAATGAAGGACAAAATGATGATAAAGATGATAGACAAGGAGATGAACCAGTTCTTGCTAGATATGTAAGAAGAAACCATCCAAAGATCCAGATCATAAGAGACAAGAAAGTTGGTACAAGAATAAGAAGTAAGTCTCTAAACACAAATTGCTTAATTTGTGAGTTTGAACCAAAATCTGTCAATGATGCACTTGATAATGAAGAATGGATAAGTGCTATGAATGATGAGATTGAGAAGATTGAGAAAAATAAGACATGGTCACTTGTACCAAGACCAGATGACAAGAATGTCATCGGTACTAAATGGATATTTAGGAACAAGTTAAATGAGAATGGAGAAGTCACAAGAAACAAAGCAAGACTAGTGTGCAAGGGGTATGCACAAGAGGAAGGTATTGACTATGGAGAGACCTTTTCACCCATTTCTAGGATAGAAGGTGTAAGAATACTACTTGCTTATGTTGCACTCAAAGGATTCAAGGTATGCCAGATGGATGTCAAGTCAGCATTCCTAAATGTAATACTTGAAGAAGATGTATACATTGAGAAACCAGAAGGGTTTGTAGATCCAGACAAAAGAAACATGGTATGTAGACATCATAAAGCCTTGTATGGATTGAAACAAGCTCCTAGAGCCTAGTATGAATGACTTCATTCTTATCTTATAAGTATTGGATTTGTAAGGACTAGTGAAAATAGTAATCTTTATTTGAAGGAAGATACTGATGCTAACACTTTGATTGCTAAAATATTTGTTGATGACATCATATTTGGAGGCAATGATATGCTATGCAAATCATTTTATAATGAGATGAGAAAAGAGTTTGAGAAGTCTATGTTTGGAAAGATCAATTTCTTTCTTGGTCTATAGATCTTGCAACAATGTGAAGGTATTTTCATTACACAGACCAAATACATTAAAGAGGTCTTGAAAATATTCAAGATGGAAGATCCCAAACCAGTTGGAACACCGATGGCTACTGGATGTAAGTTGAAAAAGGAGGACAAGACATTAGAGGTAAATCAGACTTTGTATAGATCAATGATTGGAAAACTCATGTATGTTGTACACACTAGACCAAATATTGCACATGTAGTAGGAATAGTTGTAATATTTTCTGCTAATCCCAGAGAATCACATATGACTCTTGTGAAAAGAATGTTTAGATATCTAAAGAAAATCGAGGAATATGGCTTATGGTATAGAAGAGAAGGAAAATTTTAACTTAAGGTGTTTACCAATGCTGATTGGGCTAGAAATCTTGATGACTAGAAGAGCATAACTGGAGGAGCATTGTTTATGGGTGATAGACTTGTCACATGGATTAGAAATAAGCAAGGATGCATCTCTCAGTCTACTGCAAAAGTAGAGTATGTTGTTGCTGCTGCAAATTTCTCAAATATTGTATGGATCAAACAATTACTGGAAGGTATGCATATGAAGATCCTAGAACCAGTAATTATCTATTGTGATAATACTAGTGCAATAAACATTTCCAAGAATCTAGTCATGCATGCTAAGACTAAACACATTGCCATCAAGTATCATTATTTAAGAGAACAAGTTAAAGAAAAAGAGGTGATACTTGAGTATGTGCAATCCAAAGAACAAATGGTTGATATCTTCACCAAGCCATTTCCCAAGGATACATTTGAATACTTGAGAAAGAGAGTAGGGGTCAAACCTTTGTCTAGTAGTTAGTAAATAACTACAAGGCTCCATCAGCCTACATATTATCACAATATCATTAACGTCAATGCAAGAAATGAGATGAACTTCAAGGATACATCTATATACAGATAGGTATATATCATCACCGAGTACTAGAGCATATTACTGTATTGCTGATGGATAAGGGAAATTCAAGGAATATATTATGGATAGAGAGAAACAATTGTTTGACATTAATGTCAGATATTTGTGAGATATTTGTTTGGCATTGTTTTTAAAGGGAGAGAGATTATCCATATTATCACATACTTCATAAAAGGGAGAGAGATTATCCATTATCACATTACTCCAATAGGGAGAGATTATATCATTAGGGAAATAAATTGTCTGGAAATATTATACAAAGGGAGAGTTGCTGACAGGAGAAAAAGACATCAAAAGAGAAATTTACAAAAGGAGAGAACACAACAAATTAGAAGAAAGAGAGCTGCAAGAATCAAATCTAAGCTAAAACAAAGCTTACCAATGGTCAGACATTTATCGGTTAACAGAAAAAAAATATTGGTAGTATGATGAATCTCAACTGTTGTAATTCATATTGTATTAGAAATAGTATAGTGTGATAATATAGTATGTTGCCATCAATTCCAAAGGGAGAGATTGATGACATGTAACTAATTGAATGTTTGATAATGTTAAGTTGAAAGATAATGCAAGTCATTATATTAGTTAATGGACTATATTGTCATTTATTTCAACTTGATATCATCTGTACGGTCATTTACATAATGCCAAAGACTTTAGAGAACCGAAGGAACCAAAGTTATTCTTTTAGCAATACATAAAAGTACAGTATTCACTAAGTGACAAACAACACCGATGGAGTGCACACTGACAGATAGAGAAAAGAAAAATATTCATAGTGATACCTGATGATCAGAAGCATAGTGTTGCTCGATGAAGAAAAACCAGAGAATGCTCGACAAGAAAAGTCAGAGTGTTGCCCGACAAAGTAAAACCACAGAATGCCTGACGAGAAAAGTCAAAAGATTGTCTGACGAGAAAAATTCCAATGATGCCTGACAAACGGAGATCACAAAGATAACTAGAGTCTCACTGACGGATCAGTCAGTTGTCATTGACAACTAACTACAGTGGTGACCGAGAGAACAAAGATTTTAGGAAATGACAAAATATCTAGCTGGCAGAGATAAATATAGATTTAACTGGTTGTCTACTTTGTGTTATTCAACCAGAGATAAGTGATTTATTTAAAGATGATTTGTACAATTGGAAAGAAGATATCTATGAGACAAATCAGGAGTTATTCTGTAAATCAAATTGGCGGGATTGTTTATCACACCAAGAATCAAGAACCAAGAAACAATGAATATTATGTCTATATAAGAGAAAATCTTAATTCATTTACGGATGGGATTAAGGGGAGTGAATAGAAAGAGGATGCTGAAGAGAAATTGATGAAGAACAAATTCATGCAATGATGATCAAACAAGCTGAAGGAGAGCTAAGGAATTCTATAGACAACCGACGAACAGTGAGCACATCATCACATAACAGAAAGTTTGGAGCACAAGGATTGAATTGATACATTGGTCAGAGAGGTAATGTACTTAAATAGATCTAAAAATCTGCAATTCAAGTTGCAATATGAACATGTCATAGTGTTTTGGTTTAACCATTGAAGCATCAATTCTCTTAACCAATCAGGGCTTAACAGTCTTCTATATATTGAGGTACATCTCAAGGAGTGCCAAAAAGGTTGATTCATGAAAGTAGCATTGGACTTGCTCAATACCTATTGACAGTCTAAGAAGGAGAATGATTCAAGGATGGTAGAAATAGATGCCCGATACTAAGTGACAACCTCTATGTATAAAATCCTCTAACAAGGTCACACTTAATAGTGTATTTGTAACCTTTAACAGGGTTGGCTCCTAACATGGCTTGCTTCAAAAGAGTGAAAATTTGGGGTACCGGTCCGAGTGGTTTTTCCGTTAACAGGGTTTCCACATTAAAATTCATGTGTTGTCTGTATGATTAATTTCTTTACTATCTTGCATCTTAGATAGATAACTCTGGATTGATCGACATACTCTTCTTATTTACTGAGTTTTAGTAAATAGTTATACTGCTTATCAGTAATCAAGAAATAATAAGGATTGATAGAGAAAACTGACAGATAGTTAATCATTATTAGTATTTCATGGCATACATCTTGTAGGGACATAATAATTTGAGATTTATTGATTGGTGGTTAAGGTTGAAGGATAAATTTTTGAGGCCATTGACTCACCCCACCCCCCCTTTCAGTTGTTACTAACATTTAATCCTAAGGTCCCTATCAGGACCTTCAAGATATTACACAATTTTACTACATTCATTGCCCTTATACATCATAATGGGCCTTAATACATTGTAGTTGATTTCATTTGTCTTACATGGCTTCATATCCCCTTGGTGACCTATTTATGTCTTCATCATGTTATTTTTCCTTTAAGGTGCCCCTAAACCATACTCCCCAAGAATGTAACAATTATTGTTCCAAGAAGGAGTCTTCTTCTTCCATGTATCCATTTGACTATGTATTGGTTTCATCTTCTTTTTAGAGAACCAAGAATCTCACCTGCTTCCTGGTTCTCCAACCTGTGTTCACATCACAAGATTTGTTATAAATAAAAAATATATTCTGATGCCCTTTGCTTGGACATTTCTTCTTGTAAAGGGACTATATTCCCACCCCTATCTCCTTAATTTGAAGCTTATGGAACTTTTCCTTTTCTTCTCCCTTCATCTTATCTATAAGAGTACAACTGATGGTCCCCACTTGCACACATTGCAATTCCCAAATCCATACATAAATAGGGTTGTCCTTCTCCTTAGTCTTCTTCCCATTTACAATCATGTTCCAACTAGTATCATGGTTGATCTACCCCTACAAAATATGATCTCCAAAACACATAATAATATTCTATTTACATTTATCAACTAAAGGTTTTAGCTCATAATTTTTGTTACTCTTAGACACAATGAAAGTGTTTAGGTATCCATCATGCATGGTTCTTCTAGCCCATTTCCATGGCCTCCCTAAAATCATGTGTCCACAACACATATCGATTACATCACATAAAACAATATCCACATATGCACCAATTGAAAAATCAATACGAAGTTTCTCCTTAACCAAAATATTTTGATTTGCACTGACCCATGTCGCATAGTATGGCTTAGGGTGAGAAACAATCTTCAAATTCAACTTATTTATCACTTCATAAGAAGCTAAGCTACTATGTGCACCAAAATAAACTATTATTTTTCATACCTTACACTTTGTCAAGAAATTTGTTTTGAGGATACCTATTTACATGGTGCTGGTCTTATTGGTTCTTATATCCCCACTAGAATAAATTATCCTTCCTCTAGATAAACCAATGTATACTTATCCTTCTCTTCTTATTCTTTTATGAGATGTGTTCTCCTATCTCTCCCTTGATCTGATTTATTCCACTTAGGACATTTGAAGGATTGATGCCCCACTTCAATGCAATGAAAACATCTACCTATGAAGGTGTTGGTAAACATATTGTTCTTCTTTGATATAACTCTAAAATACTCAAATATGAAGAAGCAATTGAATACAAAAGTTGGGAAATTGTAATTGTAAACTAACTTCCCTATAAATTTAAAGGTACAACTCCCTTATATGAATGATATTTAGTGAATTTTGATCTTTCCTAATCCAACAGGGGTATGTTCTTGACCCGAGAATAGAAGAGGTAAACCAAGCTAAACCTAGGTAGTAAATAGCTCAAGTAGGATAAATTCAACCCTAAATCTAGCCAATTCTAAGATTTCATCAATCAGATTGAACCCCAAAACTAGTAATGCATGAATTACTACTTAAATTGTAGATGCAAGACTAAAGATTAATGATCAAATGAAGATGAATCAATCTATATCATAAGAAAATTTCCCAAACTTAAGATAAAAATAGATTTCCCCTTAGCTAATTGTATCAGATAATAATACAGAACTATGGTTTGAATACAGATTGCAAATCTAACTTCAAAGAAACATTCAAATTCAATAGAAAGATAAATGCGATGTAATGGAACAAATAAAACAATGGTATTCAGACATACAAATTTGACTCAGAAAAATGCTATCTTTCATACCAAAATGTAGCCCACCATTGTATTAACTTTCTCTATAGTACATATAGAGTTTGAGTCTTGATCATTACAAAAAGAGTAACCGAAATCGTTCAACTTCTTTTAAGTAGGAATGAATATTAAAGGTTTATCCGTTACAATATCATCAAAATTTGGTACAAAGGGAGAATTTATTCAAGCTTCAGTTTCATTCTCTTTGCCTAATTTATCCCTATAGGTGGTGACAATTGTAATAACTTTGATGAGCTCTTCATGCTTATTGACATGGACATTGGTATATCAGATGACCCACCTGGAATGCTCCTTGGCCAAGCTCTTAATTGCATCTATCCGGTCCTTGAATTCTTCAATGGCTTTATAAATACATCCACTCAACTATTGGAGTTCTGGCACTTTGTCCAGATGGGTGGAAGATTGCTCTGATAGCTTATGTACATAATCAGAAAACGGTTTCTGCATATTGGCCAATCCTATCATTTTTTTTCCTTGTTCACTCATCTATGATTCTGTGTGCAGACCTTGAAGAATCTTAAAGTTTTTGTTTTGTTCCTCCTTCATCTTAACATCTACTTGCTGCAAACCCATCTCAGCCTGAATGTTCATCTCGATTTTGAACTCTAAGCTTTGAAGCCACTTGATTAGAGGTGCATCTCCTTTTTGAAGAATCTTGGCTTTCAATGCCTCTTTGGTCTTCATGTTTACTGCCACATGGAGTTTCACTATGCACTCCTGACACTTCACTCTCTCAGATGTGAGTGTCTACCAATTCTTCTGAATGTTTTTCCTTTCTGTCTCCATTCTTAAAAAAGCATTACCCATTTGCTCGACAACTGCCAATCCTTCAGATTTGAGTCTCTCAACTGGTCTAAGTACTGGGAATACTAGCAACTAGACTGACCAACTACCAAATGAAATTAGCGAGTTCACTAACTTTAGCCTTAAATTGTACCTTTTTTGTTTTAGGTTCTTCTAGTTCTTATTCAATTACAACATTGGTGGATTTCCACCAATCCACTTTGGTATCATGTCAGTCTAAGCCCATGTCAAATGAGTGCAACTCAAAATCCAAAGGGGTTAAATCTTCAAGCCGGCCCTCCTTTGTGGGTTTCACTACCTCCATAGTGAAATGCCCAGTCTCTGGGTCTCTACCCAATGTGGACAGTGTCTTCATTTTCTTAGCCTTTGTTGTAGCAATACCAGGTTGTAAGGCTCAATCTAAAGTATCTTTGTTCAGAGCTCCCTCTTCTACCCTCTTTCTTTTGTGTTCTAGGGTATTCTCTATCCATGACTCAGTACTCATGACCTTTGTGGTAGAGATCAACTCTTATATAAATAGCTTCCTGATGACTAGAGGAGTAGCTTTAGTCCTGGAAGCAAATTGATTTATTGAGGTAGGAGAAGAGGACACCAATTTGGCAACTAAAGCAACTTCTACCTTTTTTGGGTATCTTGTTCTGATTCTGTGGTAGAGGAAGTATCTTCACCCACTTCTACTATGACAGGGGACCCTCACCTTGGAGAATTTTGGGTTAAAGTGCCAACTTGGGCATCTTTAGAAATAGCTTTAACTAGTTTCTCAGGCTCTGTTCTTTTGGTGGGCTCTTCTGTTGGCTTGGCCAGGTTAGTGGAAACTACTTCTTTAATTGACCTGAGATCTGGAAGTGGGCATTCTCCTGATGTCTTCTTGGGTTGAGCTTCTTTCTCAGGAGGTTCATCACCTCCCCAGCCTGGCTAAGTTGAGTCTTTGGCTGTACTTGGGAGGATTATTGAGGAATTTTTTGCAATGCTTGAAGTGTCTTTTGTCTTGGTCCTTTGAGTAGGAGGCTTCCTTTCTAACCTCTTCCTTCTTTCTGCAGTCCATTCAACCCACTGCTTTGTTCTTTTGTAGATCCCACTCATCAAAGTATGCAAATCATTGATTGTTTGCTCCAACATGGGCTCAAAGCTTATGGAGAGGGGTTTGATCTTCTCTAGATATGTATTATCATATATGTGCTGGCTGTCATCTTCTAGCTTGTCAACTGTAAGATTGACCTTGAACTTTTTAATTTGTTCAATGGTTAACCTGGCATAAAATTTGTCTCTGCTCTCCAAATCATCTCTACAATTGGCCTAGTAGTCTTCAATGTCAACTAAATGATGGATATCTTGGATCATTTATAGGTAATCATGAGAATAATTAAATAGGTCATATTGTGGCCTCAGAACATCATAGGTTTCTAATGAAAACCTCTTTGAGAATGTCTTTAGAGCATTCTTTGCCTTAGACTGGGACACACAACTGTAGGCTCTGATAGTCATGGCAAAGTTGTAGCCCTTCTTCCTAGCATCAGTGTAGATCAAATTCACTTGGAGAACTTGTCTCATCACCTCCACCAGCACAATCATGTCACTAGGATAGCCGGGCAGCTTCAAAGGGAATTCGTCAAATCCTGCAAGAAGAATGTATGAGAAATCTCCAAATTGAATGAAATAACATCCCAACTGGCTGATAAAAGCCATGGCTTCAGGAGAGAATCTCTTTTCTAGACAACCTTGTAGCTCCCTACACAATCTCATTGTAAACACATCATTAACCCAAAGATACTTAGCATAATTGTTGTGCAATTGCAAAGAAGGGAAAAGTTCATAGCTCTTAACATCATCAGGAAATTCCTCTAATCTAGGAAGTCATGGCCAAATTTGGATTGTAGCTAGAATATATAAAAGGAATGAAGACATGTAAAATTCATTCTGTCGCTTAGCTCTATGTAGGGCTTCTGAGAGGCTCTCACTTACCATAAGGGCCCAATCAATGAAGTGATGTTGGGAACAGATTACTTGAAGTAGGAAGAAATGATGGTCAATGAAATTGAGCATCTTACTCTCACCTCTGATCCTATGGAGTAGCACCAGGATGTCTAAGATTTTTGGCTTCAAATTAGTGCCATATAGTGTCTTTGGTAGCTTTCCTTTGGCACTTCTAGGTTCCTAAAACCATGCCTTCATTATCTCCTTCTTCCAAACTGACATTTTTGCTAAATATTCAGTCACTGCCTGACTGTATGTCATTTTTGAATACTCATCTTGCTCTGGGATGCAAAGCAAGTTCTGAACCATTTCTCTATCAATAGAGAGCAACACCGTATCGTCGGGAAAGAGGATTTTCTTGGTATTAGGGTTGTATTGAGCTATGCATTCCCAGATCAATTTAGGGGCTTGAACAACCATAGGAAAACTAGAGGCTTCAACTAATCCACTCTCCTTCAGTTTCTAAGTGATGGGATGCATCTGGTCCGCTTTTAGCCTACTCTGAAAGTTATGCATATCAAAGAACTTCAGAGATGTATTTGAGATATTATGGAATTCAAAGGTGATGTTTTTCATTCCATAAAATACCATAAATATGGAATTCATGCTTCGGATGATTTGATTCGATAATTAAGAATATCTCTCAGGAATGTAGGGGAAAATAATTATTAGTATTAGAGGCTTCAAATTCAGAAGATTTGTCAAACAAATGGTAGCTTTTGTTGGCAAGTTGACTTCCTGAGGAAGCATGACTTATTTTGTGTTGTCAATCATGGCAACAAAGTCATACTAAGTTTCTATCAAAGATAACTTAGAAGATAAAATGACTAAGTATAGAAAATAAGACAAACAGAGAGATACAGAGATTAGCACATCAGCATGCATGTTAGAGATCACACCAGAATATGTGTGCTAATATATATACTCTATGGTGTATATACATGCTAGAGCCAAATGCGTAGAGTATGAAACATTAGTACGGAAAAGTTACAGACAGATTAGTAGACCTGCAGTCTAGGAAACAAAGCATGGAAGCCGACTATAGTTTTGATCAGCGTGTATGATTTTGTAATGTAATGGCTAAGAAAATTTAGTTTTAAGTTTTTAATAATTTAATTAATGTTATAGTAAACATGCTTGGGCCGACTTGTTCGGAAGTGTTATATATTTTTGTTTTAGGGCCGACTAATGATTTGTTTTGGGTTGCGCCTATTCAAATTTGAAGATATAAGTATGTAATGTAAAGATATGTTACAAGTGTCAATTATTGTGTAAGAAGAAGTTATAGAGGGACAGTATAATGAAGTCAGAAGATGATATAGCTCTTTGAAGGAGTAAGAGCATCTACGCATACTCGGAACTGATCAGACAACAGTGTCACTACAACTGTTCATTTTTTATATAATGCATATCAACATTTAGAGGGTTGTAGCCTTCATATTATTTAGGCAGTGAGCCTAGGAAATGAGCCATCGACCCCTAACAGGGTTATTATAAAAGACTCCTAACAGGGTCAAACCTTTAACTAGGTCATTGTACTCAATTTGTAAAGACTGCTTCTAACAGGGCAAAGGAACTTTAATAGGTTCATTATACCTAGTACAATATTTTGTGGGTACTAATCCCCACCGAAGTTTTCCTTAGATCAAGGTTCTTTGTAATCATATCATGTGTTATGTGTTCTTGTGTTAAGATTATTTGAATGCATATTTGTTTCATGTTTAACTGGCTGAAATATAATTAATAGATAAACACTAATTCACCCCCCCTCTCAGTGTTTCTAACAATTGGTATCAGAGCTCTGGTCCTCTGAAAGAAATTTTAACCACTTGAGGAGATCATGGACTCAGTTGAAGCAAAACATTTGAAAAATAATCTTGAAGCATCTCTTGAAGATCTTGACAGATCAGAGAAAGAAAATGAAGAACTGAGATTGAAAAATGATGGCTCTCAAATACTTATCAAAAGGCTAAGAAAAGATCTGAAAGATTGTTCTACAAGTGATCTAGGACAAATGGTCAAAAATATTAATGAAGAGAATAAATCTCTAAAGGATAAACTTGAAGATTTGGAGGAACATCTTACAGATAGCCAGAACACCATTGAAGACAAGATCAAATAAAGCAAACAATTAGAAGATGAACTTCTACAGGCAAACATGAAAGTCTTGGAATTGGAAAACATAAAGAAGAAGTTGGAATCTTAATTAACAGAAGCAAAGGATAAGATTGATAAAATCCACACAAGTTCTGATTTGATTCAATCCTAGCTCAATGTGCAAAGAAAAAAGGGGAACACTACTAGTCTTGGATTCAGTACAACACAAGATGAAACAAAATCATCACAAGAGAAAGAAAAAACACTTGAAGCATCTTTAGAAACTACTATAGTTGAAGATACTACAGAGGTTATATCTAAACCACCTAAAAGGGAAATTAGACAAGTTAATAGAACTTGTTATGAATGCAATAAACATGGGCATTTGGCAAGATATTGCAAAGAGGTAAGACATTTTAATGGTTATTGTTTGTCTTGTAATAAATTTGGTCACGGGGCTATACATTGCAGAACTCAGTCATAGCAAAATCAAAGAAGAATGAATCAAAACAATTAGAGAAATCAACCTCAAAAGAACTTGCAGAACACTACATGTTAGATATGCAACTACAATGGACACACAACAAAGAAATGCAGCATGATGAAGAAAAACATCAGACCTCCTATCATTTGTCACACATGTGGAAAGCCTGGACATATCACAAAGTTTTGTAGATCCAAAACTCAGAAGCAAGATGAACCCAATAAGTCTCTATTTGAAGAGAAAGGAGAAGTCATTTTTGTCAAAGCAAATGAAGATTCAAGAAAAGTTTGGGTTGAATTAAAGAAGGACAAAGATGTTGACAAAGTAGTTGATGCATCCACAGTGGACGCACCCTCTACTTTTTCTTGAATAGACCTTCTTGGTCTTAGGGGGAGCTATTCTAGCTCAGAACCCCTGCACAGTTGGTTTACTCACATTAGAGTATGTGCCTTTGGATTCATGGTTAAAAGCACAGATTATAGCTATATGCATTGACGCATTATCTGAAATGCATCAGGATCAAAGTTTGAAAATCTCTATGTATGGTTGCAAGTATTAAATGCGGCAGATTGTATTAAAAGGAATTCATATTTGATCATTCTCACATTTACATTTGAAGAGAAAGAAATTGAAGAGCATTGGAGCACTAAGACATCTAGGCATGAAGGAATAACAGTTTGAAAGTTGGAACGAATTGTTAATCAGTTTGAAATGAAGCCCTAGCTGCCATGCCATTTCAGAATTTCATGGAAACCCTACTTAAACAATCACCAAGTAAGTAATGGCGACCCCAGTTGTATTTGATGTAACAAAAAGGAAGATATTCATATTTAAGAAGCATCCATTCAAGTCTATATTGGATCATGTGGAAGGAGCTTTCTCTAAAACCCCAATTGGCATTGTTCATGTGGAAGACATCCGCACGTACATATACTGCAATAAGGAATCACTAGGAGATGATAATATATCTTCTCACATGGCATCAATGCTAAATAAGGACTTCACATTCAAAGATGAGTTCACACACCTACAAGATAACCCCATTATTGAGTTTTTGAATGCACATGAGTTTAAAATACCAGAATGGGTAAAAATCTTGTTGAGAAAAATTCATGATGATCTATTTTGGAATGGTGATGTCCTTGTCCGTATCACCACAGACCTAATCCATTAGTTGACTGGACTTCCAATGACTGGACCAATATTTCCCACTTGAAAAGATGTTAAGAAGTAGATTGAGAAAGTTTGTTTGTCAATAAGTGACAGACATGGTATGACAGTAGACCCCATCAAGGAGGATGACATTAAACTCATGACAATGATACTTGGTTGCAAATTCTAGCAAGAAAGTAGGTTGAATAGTTTATCTACAGCAACAATTCTTGCAGCAATCAGAATAGTAAAGGATAACACCTAGTACAACCTTTGTGAGATCTTGTGCGGACAGTTGATTGACAACATTAGAATTATCAAACATGAGAGAAGAAAAACATTCATGTTTGGATCTCTAATCATCTATTTGTATCATCATATAGTAGGAAAGGTTGCATACCTCTATCTAGACAAAGGAAAACCTACAATGACACAAATATCTCTTAAGGCCACCTTAGAGAGTAGTGTAAGAAATACAATGGACATGGATATAAAGATATTCAAGGTTAAAATGCAGAGCAGGGTCAGACTATCTAAGAAGATAGTTGACAAGTACAGGGATACAATTTGTTTTATGGTAGAAATAGATTGCACATGCATGGAGGCAGTTGAGCCTAGAACTAAGTGGATTCATCCACTAGGATATGAAGTTGAAGACCATGTGCTAGAGGGATATGCGTAGGTCTTATTGTCAGCACCTATAGACCCCAATGAACCTAGATGGGGAACATACAAAGAAAAGATTGATGAAGTGGACACTGAACTAAACCTTGCTGTCAATAAAAGGAAAGCATCCAAAACCACATCCAGGATTATGAAAGAACATGATATCACAGAAGAAGATCTGGATAAGGCTAAAGAATCCAAATTTGCTAAAGTTAAGATTGAGAAGACTGATGAATCTCAAAAGAAGAAACATAAGAAAAATGAGGAGAGCACATATGTGCCTGCTACCGCCATTGACTTGGATACATCTCCACCTTCTAGCAAGAAACCCAGAGGAAGGAAGCAAGCAGCTACAGGTCATCCATCTTCAAGAACCACAAGGAGCACTACAAAGAATACACAAGCACCTCTTGAGGTAGGTTTCATACCAAGCTTGAACATATTGAAGAATAGGATAATAAATGAAGGTAGATTGGATACACTTTCAAAGGTCTATGAAAAATATAAAGAAGTTGATAAGATAGAGATACATTACATGGTCATATCTCACATGATCAAGTTTAAGAAATCAGTTCTTGAACTTAAGACAGTGATACCAGATAACTTATGGAATGTATTGGAAATTATGAAAAGACATTCTATTGAGGAAGACATGAATATTAGAGAAGAAACTCAAGATACTCTTCTCCCTATTTGTTCACATGATGAGAAGGCTATTTTTCTAGGTCTTGTAAATCCTCATCTCCATATTAAGACAAGGACTTTACAGATAATGAACAAGGAATATGAACAAGTTGGAAAGGAGACTGAAAAGGCATTTACACAAGTCTTTATGGACAGACACATGTATCCACCAATGACACCTACAGCAAAAGTTACTCCAGCTTCTCCTAAAGAGGATACAGCTCCAGTAATTTAGATTTCACCCATGATAGGTCCATAGGTCTCTACGCCCATAGTGACAGTAACTACTAAGAAAACTAAAGACACAAAGGACACTATAGTGATTGATGATGTAAAGATTTCTATGACAGCTTCAGATAATGATATGGATAAAGTTGATGAAGCCTTTGTTAACACCAAGGACATGAACATTGATGA
>MU228062.1:328432-353848 GCA_018584345.1 Thuja plicata | reverse complement strand
GAATGAATAAACGTGCTTAGTGGATGTGATAAGTAATGTGTGCTTGTTTCACTTCTAAAGGTAAAATTACGTGTTAGTCGGTAAGGAAAATTAATTCCGCTAGTTCATTAATGTAATCGGTTTTGATATGAAATGGAATCAATGTAAATTGAAGTAGAATTTGTTAGTAAGATGAAATACTTAATAATGGTAATTGAATTCATTAAGGGAACCTTAAGGAATGTATTTGTGAATGGTAATGATGATATGTTAGAAAAAAAAAAATTGTTAGCTGTAATTTTAGGTCATAGACCCGATTCCTTATGGCTTCCCTGGCGGGGACATTACAAAAGGTCCTTTCCATAGTGTTTCAAATTTCCCATGCATACCTTTGGGTGCCCTGTGCTTGTCCCACAATAGCACCATGTCCCCCTCCATAAATTTCTAGGGTCTGCTCTTTTTATCAAGCAGGTTCTTCACACGCATCTGATGCCATGTGATATGATCAACCATTTTCTCCCTTTCTTCTTCCAATTTTCTTAGGTACAGAATCCTCTTCTCTAAACCATCTTCATATATGCCATCTTCTATTACTGTTCTCAGTTTGTAGGTTGCTAATTCTAATGGCAATGTAAGCCTAGCTTCTACCCCGTAGATGAGTTCAAAAGGAGATACACCAATGGCTCTTTTGGGAGTCACTCTATCCACCTAGAGGGCTTCATAGATTTTTTTATCCCAATTTCTCTGGTTTTCTGCCACGAGGTTTTTCATGATCACAAAATTTTTGTTGATAGATTCCAATTGGCCGTTCCCTTGAGAGAAATAATCAAAATAATGGATGATCATGATGCCATACTCAAAAAAAAATTCAGTAATTTCTTGAGAAGAAAAGTATGCGGAATTATCCATAACCAACTTAATAGGCACACCAAATCTTACCAGAATATTTTCTTTGAAAAACCCACATACTACCTCCGGAGTAGTCCTTTTGGTTGCCTTGGCTTTCACCCATTTTGTGAAGTAGTCAGTTGCAATAATTATGTAAGTATGACCTGCGCTGGACGTAGGATTTATAGGACCGATAAAATCAAGCCCCCACTGCTAGAATGGTCCTTCAATTATCACTGATCTGAGGGGTAACGCTGCTAACTGTGGATTCCCAGTAAATATCTTGCATTTTTCGCATCTTGCCACCCACTGGTATGCATCTGTAAACATTCTCAACCAGTAATAACACTAACTCAAAATCTTGAATGCGGTGACTGATGAGGAGAAGGGTCCTCTGCAAGATTCATCATGAAAAACCTTTAACATCTTTCCTATTGTTGTTTGTCAACACATCGGAGGAATGTTCCATCAATAGATCTCTTATATAGTCTATCCTCCCAGATTACATATTTAGAAGCTTTTAGTTTTAGGTCTCTTCTTTTCTCTAAAGTCAATCCATCAAGACATTCACCATATGTAAATAAATATACAATGTTTTCAAACCATGGGTCTTGCATACTTACTGCCAAAATCAACTGTGTAGCTTTTGGATCATTGTCCACTTGATTTTCTGCCATTGCCTTGCATAGGGCATTCCCTCTTACCAACTTGGTGGGCTTGATCTGTATGTCGTATTCTTGGGTTTTAGCTACCCATGATCCTCTGTTGTTACACCCCACATCATGTTGAGTCAAAATACTTTTTATTACAATTTCAGGCACATATACAAGAGAGTGGGAATGTAGGATATAAAATCTGAAATTCTTAAGAGTCGTTACCACTGTGAAAGAATGCTATTCAGTCTAAGAATATCTCAGCTCATGAATTTTTAGAGGTGTGCTCATAAAATTGATGGGGGATTGAATTCCCTCTTCATTCTCTTGCATCAGGATGGCTTACAGAGTATGTTCAGAAGAATAATAGTAGATTACAAAATCTTTCTTATAATCTGGGTGACATAACACTGGGGTGTTAGCTATGGTGTTCTTGATTCTTTTGAAATCTTGCTTACTAGGTTCATTCCACTTGAAATTCATATTTCCCTTCATCATATCAACTATGCATTTAGTAATCTCAGAGAAATCAGGGATGAATCTTTTGAGGAAGTTAACTTGACCGAAAAATGACTTCACTCCAGTTTTGTTCACTGGTAAAGTCAATTGTTGAATGTCTCTCACCCTTTCTGGATTGATCCTTATACCTTCTTGGGAGACAATGTGACCCAATAGTTTCCCTTCAGTTATGCAAAACATTGATTTCTTGGGATTCAATGAAATCTCATCTTCCCGGTACCTTTGCAATACTCTTCTTAGATCATTTATATGATCCACTCTCTTCTTAGAGAGAACAGTAAGATCATCCAGATACATACCAATGATTTTGTTTTTCATATCACTAAAAGAAAGATCCATACCTCTCTGAAAAGTAGCTCTGGTGTTGATCAACCTGAATGGCATTCTGTGACATGTGAAGGTCCCCCACGGAGTAGTGAAATCTGTTTTATGCTGATCTACTTTCTCAACTTCTATCTAATTATACCCTGAGAAGTTTTCTAACATAGACATCATTTCAGCTCTAGCCATGATCTACAAGAGATGATCCATGTTGGGAAGGGCGTATTTTTCTTTCATAGAAAATTGATTTAGATTTCTGAAGTCTACACAGATCCTTATTTTTCTGTTCTTCTTCCTTACAGGAAATATGTTCGCCACCCAAGTAGAGTGATGGATGGGATATATGATCTTTGCTTTGAGAATTTTATCAACTTCCCTAAATATTGCATCAACAACTTTGGGATTGTAGTTCCTTTGCTTCTGCCTGAATGGAGTTGCCTCAGGTTTTAAGGGAATCTAGTGTTTGAATTTCCCATTCATAAAACTTTTCAAATCTTCATAGCTCCAGGTGAAAACATCTAAGTATTCTAGAAAAAGCTTGCTGGCCTCATTTCTTTCTCCTTCAGTAAAACACTTCCCAATGTTGATCATCTTGGGGTCTTTCTTAGTTCCAATGTTCATTCCTTCATATTCACCAGTGGTAGGCCAGCTTTCAATTCTTTTCTTCTTCACAAAAGTGTCATGTCTATTGAAGAGCTTTTCAAGAGTGACCAAATGGGGCAGAATGATATACATCTGACTTATCTTTCTTTTTCTTGTCTTGGCCATCTCTCTTATGGTTTCCACTGACATCTTTATGGAAGTCACCACCGCTCTCTAGGAAGAGAAGGATATTCTTGTCATCTTTGAAAACTTTCCAATCTTCCACGTTATCAGGCATAGATGGTCGATATATAACCTCCACTTGGTATTTTTTATCTTTGAATTCTAGGTGGGGGAGTAGTAATGAAGCTGAGACAGCCAAGGAGTCCACTTTGGAATTCAACTCTCTTGGCACAGATTCAATAAAGAAAGAATACAGTGCTTCTATTTCATCCCATACTCTGTTTCTGTAGTTCTTCAATCTATGATTCTTTATAGATTATTGATTCTTAACTTGACGCATAATTAGTTCAACATCACCACGAGCTCTTAGAGTTTTCACACCCTTTTGTTTTGTAGTGATAATCCCTAACAGAAGGGATTCATACTTGGCAGTGTTGTTGGTGTTCCTGAACTCCAATTTATAAGCCATGGGCTCACATACTCCGTCTGGTGATATCAAGACCACACCTGCACCAGATCCTAACGATGCACAACTACCATCAAATTCAAGAGTCCATATCTGTGGTGGTATTTATTTGGTGGAAAATTTATTTTCCTCTTTGGCGGTTTTCATTTCTTCCTTAGGATCATCAGTGAACAACATATAATTGCCAAATTCCAATTCTTGATACAAGATTTGAGCTTCAGGGTCGTCAGATTTCAACACTGTAAACTTAGCCTTTTCTTCTGGGACTAGTTTAATCTTTTTATTACCTACTAGTATTAAGGCTTGGGACCAATCCAGCTTTATCTTCCCTCCAAGGTCTCTGCAAAAACTTGTGCTTAACAACAAACTGTAACTAGAAGGTATATCAGCAACAAGGATTGTTAGCAGCATCTTCTTCTTAGGGTGTGCTTCCAAGGCCACTTGAGCATCCTTAATTTGGCCAACTAGGGGTACTTTATTGGAGTCCATAGAGTAACACCTACCATGGGCTTTAGTGAGAATAAGTCCTAAAGCTTTGGCCACAGTTGATGGCATTACATTGTCCAACTCTCCAGAGTCTATTATATAATTGCTTAGCCTACAACCCTTAATATATAATGACACATAGAATGGGTCAGGATTTTGGCCTAGGAAGGTGGGTAAAATGGATGACTCCCCTTGTTCAATTGGGTCTGCAAATAAAGACTCATTCTCTATGGTATTCATGACAGTTTGATTTAACTCTCGACTCCCTTCTTTACAGTAATCTACTAGCTTTTGTAGCTCTACATGATTAGACTTAAGATAGTCTATGGGAGAAATCTGAATTTTGGAATCTCTACAAAATTGAATAATGTCAAAAGAATTTTGTTCCTTACCTAGTTGTAGAATCCTTAGTCCTTGATTGGCCTCCTTTGAATTGGAAGTAGATGCCTCGGTATTTTTAGGTGGTGTCGGGCCAAGGCCTTTATCCTTCTAACTCTGGGTCAGGACTGTATAAGAAGTGCCATCTATGGTAGCGTACCATGTTTCTTCTTGTTCTGAATCTGAGTCATACTCTAAATATAAGTTTTCATAGTCACCATGTGAGTATGAATCTGGTTCAGCTCCAGACACTCCAGCATTCCACTTGCCGGTCTGATGCATTTTCCACGCACAAGCTACATCAGGGTAGCTTTCTCCATCATGATTCATGGTTAAGTGGAAGGCACACATGTTTTCTCTTTTAAAAAGGAGCCTCTATAGCTAGCCTCTGGGGTGGTGTAGTTAATTGTAACATTTTTCCCTCTGCATTCCTCTCGTCATTGTTTCTTCCAGGGTTCTCCTGAAAGTTTCACTGGTAAGGGTTATTGAACCTAGGAAGTTGCCTCTTGAAGGCGGTGAATTCATTAGATAATTTTTGGATCATCTCATTAGATGTCGTAGTATTTCTACTACTGGCTCTAGACTGTATCTCTCTTTTCTATTTCCTAGATGAGATCATGTGGTCCTCAAGTTCTACAGCATTTCTCTGTGCAGCATCCAAATTTGTAGGGTTCATTCTCCTTATATCATAATTGATGTCTGGTGGCATAGCACTTATGAAGAATGTTTTTAAATTTCCCGTCGTAGGCCTGTCGGCTGCTCGGATACAATTTACCAGCTTGTTAAATTTAGCTATAAAATCCCTCATGCTAGTTGAAGGTTCTTTCTTGATAGAAGTTAATTGGGTCAATAGGGCATGCTCATCTTTAGCAGTCTTAAATCTTCTTTTGAAGGTGGTTCTCATAGTAGCCTAATTTGTAATAGAAGAATCAGGCAAATGGTGAAACCAATCAGTAGCACCTTCGATGAGAGTCTCAACAAATAGTCTGACGGCCACATCTTCTTCTTGAACTGCTAGGATGTTAACTGAAGTGAAGAACGCGGCAATATGCTCATCTGTAGATACTTTCCCATCTCTAAAAATTTTGGGAAAGTTCTTTCTAGAGCCTGAAGGAAGAGGATTGTATGCTTCTAGTTGCAGGGGTCTGACTGCAGTGACCCAAGGAAGTGCCATAGCTACTTGGGGTAAGTAGGGTGTTAGATTGATAACGGGAGGGGAAACTACCCCGTGCAACATCAAAACTTGGAAAGTGGTGGATAACTAGGTGGTTTGTTTAGGAGGTGAAGAAGGCCTACTCTGGCTCCTTGCAGTTTTGTTTCCTCAATGAGGTACTTCTAAAAGAGAAAAATTAATATCTACAAGTATCTCAAAGACTGGGTCTGTGCTACCTTCTTTCCTGGTACTTCTGAGAAATATTTTAGGCTCTAGATTTTTGCCTAATGTTGTGGACTAGCTTCATGCTCTACCCTTCTTAGATTTCTTCTTTGGATGGCTCTTTCAAGTGCTTCTTCCCTAAATTCTTCTTGCTCTAGCACTTGACTGGCATTTGTATAGTATTCAGTGCTTCTTCTGTATCTCCAGACAAAATTATTTAATGAGGAAATGAGATCCTCTTGATCATCTTGGAATCCAAGATTGGGTTGGAGCATAGGAATTATGTTTTCATGGGGAAACACCATCTTTCCTCATTGTAAGCTTCTGGTTTAGCGAATGTTCATTCCCCTAGCAGAGTCACCAAAAATTTGTTGGTAAATAGATTGTTCTTTTGAAAGTAACTCTAAAACATCCAAAAAATGCTTAAGAACAATTGAATACAATAGTTGGGAAATAGTTATTTGAAAACCTATTTTCCCTCTGAATTTGAAGGTATAGCTCCCTTATATGAATGATCTTCAATGAATATTGATCTTTCCTAATCTAACAGAGGTATGCTCTTAACCCGAGAGCAGGAGAGGTAAACCAAGCTAAGCCTAGAAAGGAAACAGCTCAGGCGGAGTAAATCCAACTCTAAATTTAGCCAATTCTGATATCTCATCAATTAGATTAACTCCCAAAACTGGTAAGGCATGAACAATTACTATGTAGATGCAAGATTAAATATTAATAATGCAATGATAATGAATCGATCTATATCACAAGAACATTCCCAAAATTTAGGATAACTACTGATTTTCCCCTTAATTAGCTGCATCAAATCATAATACATAACGCTAGTTCAAACATAGATTGCAAATCTAACTCAAAAGGAACATTCAAATTTGATAGAAATTTAAATGAAATGCAGTGGAACAGTTAAAGAAATGGCATGTAGACATACATAATTGACTCAGCAAAAATGCTATTCTTCACACCAAAATTTAGCCGACCTTTGTATTGATTTTGGAAATAATACATATAGAGTTCTAGATGGGACCGTTACAAAAAGGGCTAACCAAAACAGTTCAACTTCCCCAACCAGAAATGATAACCAAAAGTTTATCCATTAAAAAACTAAAAAAAATAGCATGAGGGGGAATGTATCTAAGATTCAGTTTCCTTCCCTTTATGTAATTTGGCCCTATAGGCAGTTACAGCAGTAATGACTTGGATGAGCTCTTCATGTATGTTGACATGGACATTGGTGTAATGGATGAGCCATCTGGAATATTCTTTGGATAGAGTCTTGATCGCATCTGTTTGATCTTTCAGCTCCTCCATAGCCCTAAAGATGCGTCCACTCAATTGCTAGAGCTTTGGCACCTTGTCTAGATGAGAAGAAGACTACTCTGCTAAATTATGTAGATAATCTATGAATGACTTCTACATGTTGACTACTCCCACCATCACTTTACCTTGACTACTGGTTTGTGATTGTGCATGAAGTCCTAAGAGGAGTTTAAAATCATTACTTTGTTCTTCTTGGACCTTAACATATGTTTTTTGTAAACCTGTCTCAGCCTGAATGATCATCTCGATCTTAAAATCTAGACTTTGGAGACATTCGATCAAAGGATCATCTCCCTTTTGTAGAATCTTATCCTTTAGGGCTTCCTTAGTCTTCATCTTCACTACCAAATGCAACATGACTATGCATTCTTGACATCTTACTCTTTCTATCATGAGAGTCTGCAAATTCTTACCAATGTTGTTCCTCTCTGTTTCTAGCCTTAGAAGAGTATTAACTAGTTGTTCAATAATTGCTAGGCCTTCAAACTCGAGCCTCTCAATCCACCTTTTTCCATTTTTCCCATAATGCCGATATTCTTGTAAGTTAGCCAAAATGGCTTGGTTCTCTGCAACACTGGGATCAAAAGAGGTTTGGGTGCTGGGAGCACTTGCAATAGGAGTGAGAAGCTGTTTGATGAAGTCAGTTAGTTGAGTCACTTCTTCCTTAAGCTGAATTTTGGAAGTCTTGAGATTTTTGAGCTCTTCCTCTATCACTACATTAGTGGATTTCCACTAGTCCACCTTGGTATCATGGTAAGCTTGTCCCATATCGAATGATTGCAATTGAAAGTCAAAGGCTGTTATATCTTTGAGTCTACCCTCCTTAGTGGGCTTAGCTACTTCCATGGTGAAATGCCCAGTCTCAGGATCACGACCCAGAGTATACATCATCTTCACTTTCTTCTACTTTCTCGTAGTGGCCTTGGGCTGAAAGGCCCATGATAGAGTGTCTTTTCTGGGATTTCCTTCCCCCACCCTCTTCCTTTAGTGCTCTAGAGTGTTTGCTATCCATGACTCTGTGCTGGTAACTTTGTTGGCAGAAACCAACTCTTCAATGAATAACTTTCTTATGAGTGGAGGAGTAGCTTTAGGTCGGGAAGTGAATGGATTCACTGAAGTGGGTGAGGAGGAGATTAATTTAACAACTTGAGAAACCTCCTATTCCTCCCCACCCCTTTTATCCAATTCTATTGTAGAGGTACTAGGGTTATCCTCTCCTACTTCAACTATGACAAGGGATACCCGCCTTGGAGTTTCTTGAGTTGAGGTCCCAGCTTGAGTATCCATAGCAATAGCTCTAGCTAGCTGTTCAGACAATGTATCTTTAGGGAGCTAGGCTGTAGACTTGATTGGGTCTGTCAAGACTACTTCTTCAGTGGCTCTGATATCTGGAAGAGGACCCTCTCCATAGGTCTCCTCTAAGAGAAAAGTCTTCTCAGGAAGTTCATCGCCTCCTCTTGATGGTTGAGCTGATCCTTTTGCAACTGTTGGGAATGTTGTTGATGAAGTGGTTGCAATGCCAAAATTAGCCTTTGTCATTGTTTGCTGAGCAGGAGGCTTCCTTTTTGATCTTTTCCTTTGGCCTGCAGTCCATTCAACCCATTGTACTATTCTTTTGTAAATCCCCCCCATCAGAGCCTGCAAGTCACTTACTGCTTGATCTAGCATAGGCTCAGAGCTGATAGGGGTGAACTTTATCTTCTCCAAATATGTATCATCGTACATGTGATTTCCATCATCTTCTAGCCCTTCGACTGCAATGTTAACATTGAATCTTTTGATTTGTTCAATGGTTAACCGGGCGTAGAATCTCTCCCTGCTCTCTAAGTCATCATTGCAATTATCTCAAAAGTCTTCAATATTAGGTACATGGTGAATTTCCTGACTCATCTACAAGACATCTCTAGCGTAATTGACTAGATCATATTGTGGCCTTAGAACATCATAGGTTTCCAAAGAAAACCTCTTCGAGAATGTCTTAAGAACATTCTTTGGCTCCGACCGAGATGCACAACTATAAGCTTTGATGGTCATTTGGAATTCATAGCCTTTCTTCTTGGCCTCGGCATAGATCAGATTCTCCTAGAGTGCTTGCCTCATCACCTCGATCAGTATGATCATGTCAGTAGGGTACTTGGGCAGCTTCAAAGGAAATTCATCAAAACTTGCAAGACAAAGATATGAGAAATCCCTAAACTAAATAAAATAGCATCCGAATTGGCTTATAAAAGCCATGGCTTCAGGAGAAAATCTCCTCTCTGGACAACCTTGTAGTTCCTTGCATAGTCTCATTGTAAAGGCGCCATTAACTATGAGATAATTAGCTTAACTATTTTGTAGTTGCGAAGAAGGGAAAAACTCATAGCTTTTTACATCATCTAGAAATTCCTCTAACCTAGGAAGCCCTGGCCAAATTTGAATCATAGCTAGAATATATAGAAGGACCAAAGACATATAGAACTCATTCTGGTGCTTGGCTCTATTTAGGGCATCCGAGAGATTCTCGCTCACCATAAGGGCCCAATCAATGAAGTGATGCTGGTAGCAGATTATTTGAAACAGGAAGAAATGTTGCTCAACAAAGTTAAGAGCTTTGCTCTCACCTCTAATCTTGTGAAGTAATAATAGAATATCCATGATCTCTAGCTTTAGGTTTGCATTGAATAACATTTTGGGCAACTTTCCCTTGGCGCTCTTTGGTTCTTTAAACCATGACTTCATGATCTCTCTCTTCCATATGGGTTTCTTCGCTAAATATTTAGAGACTGCCTGACTGTAAGTCTTTTTGGAGTATTCCATCTATTCTAGAATATAGAGAGAATTCTAAATAGACTCTCTATCAATAGAGAGGAGCACCGTGTTGTCTGATAGAAGAATCTTATTGGTGTTTGGGTTGTATCGAGCTATACATTCTCGGACCAATTTAGAAGCTTGAACTGCCATAGGAAAACTAGCAGCTTTGACTAACCCACTTTCCTTAAGCTTTTCTGTAATAGGATGCATCTGATCCACCCTTAATCTATTCTGGAAGTTCTGAACTTCAATGAGGTATCTAAGATTTTGTGCCAGTTAGAGATGATGCCATTCATCTTGTCGAACCCCATAAATCTTGAAGCCATGTGAGTATGATTTGATCTAGGGACTAGGAATCTCTCTTCGAGATGTAGAGAAAATGAACAACTAATCTTAGAGACTTCAAATTCAAACAATCTATCAAACAAATGGTGGTTCCTATTCAAAATCCTGAACTAATTTTATACTTTTTGAATCCTTATCGTTTAATGGCCGACTTCCCATGCCACACGAATGGAAAGACCTCAACATTAATGAGCAAGTCTGTTACAAAGTAAAATGGCTTTATTTGAATTAATTACTTTTCTCTCATGCCATTAGTAAACATCTTTTCACTTTAGTAATCGTAACGGTAACTTTCTTGAAGCGGTGGAAAATTACTTTTATGCTTCTCCTTTGGGCGGAGAAATACTTTTGTAGTGCTCTCTGTTTGAAAATCTGCCAAAGGAGAAAGCTATCCTATATGGGTGCCAAAATTATATGTGTTGACTCCATCGGCCTTTTTTATATGTTGGATCTCTTATGAGATGGATTTTTCTTCAAAATTCCTTCACCTTGATAGTTTGGCGGAAAATGCACTCCGTGAGTCGAAACCCACCTATAGGTGTAGCGGGGAAGCCATTTTCCTCTTTTCCACCTATAAGCCAACTCCATGAATCTTTCTTTCCTTCATCATTTATTTTGTTTCCCATAGGCTCGATCTGAGTTCCCAAATCTTTCTTGTTCCTGACTTTCTCATTTTCCATCTTTATTTGCCCTTGATACTCTTAAGTCTGTCAATTGCAGAAAACGCACTCCGTAGGTGATTTTTCGCCATTGAGAGCCAAAATTTGATTTCTTGCCAATGTTGCAACATTAAGATATGTGGAAAAATATTTCATCTGTATGTAAGATTGAGGTTAGAATCTTTCAAACCATGGCCTTTACCGGATTGGGAACTTAACCTACCCAATAAAAATATGATCTCAGACACAGATTCCCTATGGCTTAAGAAGGAGAAGTCAAATTTAGGAAATATGATAAAGGTCTTCTAGCCTAAAGGGATCTCTAGACTTAGACTCTAGATTCATATGAAACTTCCAAAACTACTACTACTAGACATTAGACATCCACTTCCCGTGCCACACAAATGAAAAGACCTAATCATTAATGGAAAAGTCCATTATGAAGTAAAACAGATTTATTTAGATTAATTATTTTTCTCTTATGGGCCATTAAGAAATGTCTTTTAACTTTAGTAACCATAATGGTAATGTTCCTAAAGTAGTGTAAAATTCCTTTTCCACTTCTCTTTTTGGTGGAGAAATGCTTTTGGAGTGCTCTCTATTTGAAAATTCGCCGAAAGAGAATTTTAGCCTGTTGGGATGATAAAATGATATTACTTGATCTTAATGGATTTCTTCATGCCTTGGGTCACTTATGAGATTTATTTCCCTTCAAAAATCCTTTGTTTTAGTAGTTTGGTAGAAAATGTACCTCGCAAGTCAAAACTCACCTGTTGGAGTAGTGGAGAAGCCATTTTACACTTTTCCACCAGCAAACTTATCTCTTAGATTTCTTTCTATTTAATCATTCATCTCAGCCTGCAGAAGTGTATTTATGATACCATAGTCCTTCTAAGCCCAAGTGATCCATTTAAAAACTGCACTTCCTGCTGAGACATCACAGAGTAGTCATCTGTGGAAAATGCACTCTGCTAATGCTTTTCCACTAGTGGAGAAGCCCAAACCCAATTTTTTGCCAATGAAGCAAAGTAAAGTATTCAAGCCACCAACTCCAAAATCATAGAAGATAAATGTTACAAGTCTCTGAAATGTGACCTTTATCAGATTTGGGATCTTAAACCTACCCAATTAAGCATGACTTCAGATACAAATTCCCCCAGCTTGCAAAGGAGAAGTGAAATTGGGAAAATCTAATAAAGGCCTCCTAACCTAAGGGGAACACTAGACTTAGACTCTAGAAATTCACAACACTTCCAAGACCACTACTACATACTAAACATCCACTTTTTTCTAAAGGTATACAGACCAAAAGTGGGGCTACAACGGGCTCTGTCTGGGGACTTAGACATTCACATGTCCAAGAAAGGAACTCAAATCTCTAGTTCACAAAGCTTAATAAAATGTGGCTCACAACTAAACTAGAGGAAGACATGAAAAGTAAAGCAGAAAAGAAGCCTAACTAGGAAAACAAAAATAGGCACTAAACGTAACTATGGTACAATACAGGGGTTACTTTTTTTAAATTTAAATCTGATAGATCTTCAAATCCTGACCATTATATGTGAGGGGTATTACTTCACCATCTGGATATGCCAATCTAAAATAATTCTTCTCAAACGCCTGATAGATCTTGAAAGGTCATTTCCACAATGTTTCAAATTGTTTGTGCATGCCTTTAGGTGCCCTGTGCTTATCCTATAACAACACTATGTCTCCCTCCATTAATTTCTGGGGTCTACTCTTTTTGTCAAACAAGTCCTTCACATGCATTTGGTGTTGTGTTATGTGGTCAACCATTTTTTCTCTTTCTTCTTCCATTTTGTTCAGGTACAAAATCCTTTTTTTCTAAACCATCTTCATACATTCCATCCTCTACTGTTGCTCTTAGTTTACAAGTTGATAACTCCAATGGTAATGGAATACTGGCTTCTACCCTGTAAAAAAGTTCAAAAGGAGATACACCAATGGCTCTTTTGGGATTCACTCTATCCACCCAGAGGGATTCATAGATTTTCTTATGCCAGGTTCTCTAGTTATCTGCCATAATCTTTTTCATAATGTTTGCCAGATTTTTATTGTTGGACTTGGCTTGACCATTCCCTTGAGAGAAATAATCAGATGAATGAATGATCATGATGCCATGCTCAATGAAAAATTTAGTAATTTCTTGAGAAGAAAAGTATGCGGCATTATCCATAACTAACTTAATTGGCACCCCAAATCTCACCAAAATGTTTTCTTTGATAAACCCACATACTACCTCCGAAGTAGTTCTCTTGGTCGCTTTCGCTTCCACCCATTTCTTGAAGTAGTGCACCATAGTGATTATGCAGGTATGACCTACGCTAGACGTGGGATTTATATGACCAATAAAATTGAGACCCCACTACTGAAAAGGACCTTCAATTATCACTGGCCTCAAGGGTAATGATGCCAACTTAGGCTTCCTAGTAAACATTTTGAATTTTTCACATCTTTCTACCCAATGGTATGCATCTCCAAACATTCATGGATAGTAATACCACTACCTCAAAATCTTGAATGCAGTGACTGATGCGGAGAAGTGTCCTCCACAAGCTTCATCATGAAACACCTTGAATAGTTTCTCTTGCTATTGTCTGTCGACACAGTGGGGGAAAGTTCCATCTATAGACCTCTTATATAGTCTGTCCTCCCAAATTACATATTTAGAAGCTTTCAGTTTCAGATCTCTTATTTTATTTTAATTTAACCCTTCAAGGCATTCACCATATGTCAGGAAATACACAATGTTTTCAAACCAAGGGTCTTGCATACTTACTGCCAAAACCAAATGCATAGTTTCTGGATCTTCGTTCGCTTGGTTTTCTACCATAGACTTGCATAGTGCATTCCCTCTCACCAACTTGGTAGGTTTGATTTCTATGTCATATTATTTGGTTTTAGCCACCCATGCTCCTTTGTTGTTATATCCTACATCCTTTTGAGTCAATATGATTTTTACTGCAATATTAGGCACATACACCAGAGGGTGAGTGTAAAATGTAAAATGTAAAGTTATTTAAAGCCTTCACAACTGTGAAAGCATGGTTTTCTATCTGAGAGTATCTTAGTTCATGATTTTTTAGAGGTTTTCTCATAAAAGCAATGGGAGCTTGGATTCCCTCCTCATTCTCCTGCATTAGGATGACTGATAGAGTATGTTTAGAAGAATAACTATAGATTATCAAATATTTCTTATAATCTAGGTGACATAACACAGGAGCGTTGGATATGGCATATTTTATGCTTTTGAAAGATTTTTTACCAGATCATTCCACATAAAATTCACATTTCCCTTCGTCATGTCTACTATGCATTTGGTAATCTCATAAAAATATGGAACGAACCTCCTGAGAAAGTTTACCTGGCCGAAAAATGATTTTAGTCCAGTTTTGTTCATGGGTAAACTCAATTATTATATTTCTCTTAATCTTTTTGGGTCGATCATTATACCTTCTTGGGAGACAATGTGACCCAGCAACTTCCCTTTAGTTACACCAAAAAATGACTTCTTGGGGTTTAATGAATTCCCATCTTCTCAACACCTTTGCAATACTCTTCTTAAATCATTTATGTGATCTACTCTTTTCTTAGAAAATACAGTAAGATCATCTAGATACATACCAATGATTTTTTTCTTCATATCGCTAAAGGAAAGGTCCATACCTCTTTGAAAGGTGGCTCCAGTTTTGATTAACCTAAATGGCATTCTATGATATGCAAAGGTGCCCCATGCAGTAGTGAAAGCAGTTTTATATTGGTTTTCTTTCTCAACTTCAATCTGGTTATACCCTAAGAAGCCATCTAACATGGACATCATTTTGGCTCTACGGCCATGGTCTACAAGAGATGATCCATGTTGGGAAGTGCATAATTGTCTTTCAAGGAAAATTGAATAAGGTTTCTGAAGTCAACACAGATTCTTAATTATCCATTCTTCTTCCTCAAAGACACTATAATCTCTACCGAGGTAGAATGATGGATAGGTCATATAATTTTTGCTTTGAGCATTTTATCAACTTCCCTAAACATGGAATCAACAAATTTGGGGTTGTAACTCCTTTGTTTCTATCTGAATGGAGTTTCCTTAGGTTTTAAGGGAATCTGGTGTTTGAATTTTCTGTTCGTAAAACTTTTCAAATCTTCATAAATCCAGGCAAAAACATCTTGGTATTCTAGGAAGAGTTTCATGGCCTCTTTCCTTTCCTCTTCAGTACAACATTTCCCAATGTTGGTCATCTTGGGATTTTTCTAAGTTACTATGTTCATTCCCTCATATTCACCAGTGGTAGGACCTCTCTCGATTATCTTCTTCTTAAAAAAGGTGTCATGCCTATTGAAAAGCTTCTCAAGAGTGACCAAATTGGGAGGACTGATATTACCTTGTAATTGGCTGACATCTTACTTATCCTTCTTTTTCTTGTTCTGGGGATCTCCATTAGTTCTATTAGGAACATCTTTATGGAAGTCACCACCACTCTCCAAAAAGAGAAGGAGGTTCTGGTCATCTTGAAACACTTGCCAATCTTCCACATTATTGGGCACAGATGGTTGATATACAATCCGTAATTGGTACTTCTTATCTTTGATTTCTGGGTGAGGGAGGAGTAATGAAGCTGACACTGCTAAGGATTCTTCCTTAGAGTTCAATTCTATTGGAATGGATTCAATACAAAATGCATCTAGTGCCTCTATTTCATCCCATACTCTATTTTGGTAGTTCTTTAATCTATGATTTTTTTATAGTGTTGATTCTTGACTTGACGCACGATTAGCTCAGCATCACCGTGAGATCTAAAGATCTTCACACCATTTTCCTTTGCAAAAAAAATCCCTAACAGGAGGGCTTCATTCTCAGCTATATTTTTTTTGTTCCCGAACTCTAGCTTATAAGCCAGGGGCTCACATACTCCATCTGGTGATATCAAGACCAAACCTGCACCAGATCCTGACGATGCACAACTGCCATCAAATTCAAGAGTCCCAATTTGTGGTGGAGTTTCTTCAGCGGAAAACTAATTTTCCTTTTCTCCAGGATCTATTTCCTCATCATGGTCATTAGTGAACAACATATAGTTACAAAATTCTAACTCTTGATATAGTATTTGGGCTTTAGGGTGATCAGATTTCAGCACTGTGAACTTAGCTTTCTCTTCTAGAACCAGCTTTATCTTTTTGTTTCCCACTAAGATTGGAGCTTGGGACCAATCAAAATTTATCTCCCCTCTAAGGTCTCTGCAAAAACTCCTGCTTGACAGTAAACCATAACTAGTGGGTATATCAATGACAAGGATTGTTAAGAACATTTTCTTCTCTGGGTGTGCTGCCAGAGCCACTTGAGCATCTTTAATCTGGCTGACCAGAGGTACTTTCTTAGAATCCATAGAGTAGAACCTACCATGGGCTATATTGAGAGTAAGGCCTAGCACTTTAGCTACAGTTAATGGCATAACATTATCTGAGGCTCTGTAGTCTATTATGCAATTGCTTAACTTGCAACCATTGATATATAATGACAAATAGAACAGGGCAGGCTTTTGACCTAGGAAAGTAGCCAAAATAGAAGGTCGCCCTTGCTTATTTGGTTCTTAAAATATATACTCATTTTCTATGGTAGTCATGACATTTTGGTTTAACTATGGATTCCCTTCTTTACAGTAATCTACTATCTTTTCCAGTTCTATGGGATTAGACTTAAGGTAGTCTATAGGAGAAATCTAAATTCTAGAATCTCTACAGAATTGAATAATGTCAAAGAGATTTTCTCCTTACCTAGTTGTATAAACCCCACTCCTTGATTGGCATCCTTAGAATAGGAGGTAGATGCCTCATTATTTTTAAGTGGAGGTGTTGAAGCACGGTTTTTATCCTTCTGACTCTGGGTCAAGACTGTATAAGAGGTCTTGTCTATGGTAGCATAACATGTTTTTTCTTTCTCTGAATCTGATTCATACTCTAAATATAAGTTTTTAGAGTCGCCATGCGAGTATGAATCTGGTTCAGCTCCAGACACCCCAACATTCCACTCATCAGTCTGATGCATTTGCCAAGCACGAGCTACATCAAGGCAACTCTCTCCATTGTGATTTGTAGTTAGGTGGAAGGCACACATGTTTCCTCTTTTAGGAGGGGCTTCTATAGCTATCCTTTGTGGTGGAACCTTCAACTGTAACACCTTTCCCTCAGCATTCCTCCCCTCATTGTTTCTCCTAGGTTGCTCCTGAAATTTTCACTGGTAGGGATTATAAAATCTGGGAAGTTGGCTCTTGAAGGAAATGAATTTATTGGACAATTTTTGAATCACCTCATCTGATGATGTAGCATTACTACTACTGTCTCTAGATTTTATTTCTCTTTTCCATTTCCTGGATGAGATCATATGGTCTTCAGGTTCTATATCAGTTCTCTTTTTGGCATCTAAATCTATAGGATTCACCCTTCTTAGATCATAATCTATGTCTGGTGGCATAGCACTTATGAAGAATCTTTTCAAATTTCCCATCATAGGTCTGTCAGCTCCTAGATATGATTTACAAGCTTATTGAATTTAGATTTAAAATATCTCATACTAATAGAAGGTTCTTTCTTGATAGAAGTTAGTTACGTCAATAAGGCATGCTCGTCTTCAGCAGTTTTAAACCTTCTTTCAAAAGTGGCTCTCATGGAGGCCCAATCTATAATGGAAGAATTATGTAAGTGGTGAAACCAATCAGTAGCACCTTCGACCAGGGTTTCAAAAAATAATCTAATGACCACATCCTCTTCTCCTACTGCTAGGATATTAACTGAAGCAAAGAAGGCAGCAATGTGCTCGTCCATAGATACTTTCCCATCTCCAGAAAATTTAGGAAAGTTTTTTCTAGAACCTAAAGGAAGAGGATTGTCTATTTCTAATTGTAATGGTCTGATTGCAGTGCCCCAAGGAAGAGCCATGGCTTCTTGGGGTAGATAGGGTGTTAGGTTGACAACAGGATGAGAAACTACTTCGTGTAACGTTAACACTTGACAAGTAGTAGGAAAAATAGTTGATTGTTTAGGAGGTGAAGGAGGTCTACTTTTTCTCTTAATATTTATGTTCTTTCGACAGGGTACTTCAAGTAGAGAAAAATCAAGGTTTGCAAGTTTCTCAAAAACTAGGTCTATATCACCTTTCGTTCTTTGCACTCCTCAGAAACCTCTTGGGCTCTAGTGTTCCAACTAGTCTTCTATCCTAGCTTCACTCTCGGCTTGACGTTGTGCCCTTCTTATGTTTCTCCTTTGGATGACCCTTTCAAGTACTTCTTCTCTAACTTCTTCTTGTTCAAATACATGACTAGCGTTCCTATAGAGCTCTATGTCTCTTTTGTACCTCTGGGCAAAAGTGTTCAGTGAGCAGATGAGGTCCTCCTGATAGTCTTGGAATCCAAGATTTGGTTGGAGCACAAGAATAATGTTTGCATGGGGAAGGACCATCTTTATCCATGATATCTAGTATAATGATTGTTCCTTTCCCCACCAGAGTCACAAAAATTTGTTTGTAAATAGATTGTTCTTCTTTGTTATAACTCTAAAATACCCTAATATGAAGAAGTAATTGAATACAATAGTTGGGAAATTGTAATTGTAAACTAACTTCCATCTAAATTCAAAGGTACATCTCTATTGTATGAATGATTTTTAGTGAATTTTTATCTTTCCTAATCTAACACGGGTATGTTCTTGACCCAAGAATAGAAGAGGTAAACCAAGCTAAACCTAGGTACGAAATAGCTCAAGCAGGATAAATTCAACCCTAAATCTAGCTGATTCTGAGATTTCATCAATCAGATTGAACCCCAAAATTGGTAATACATGAATTACTACTAAAAATGCAGATGCAAGACTAAATATTATTGATGAAATGATGATGACTCAATGTATATCATAGGAACATTTCCAAAACTTAAGATAACAAAAGATTTTCCCCTTAGCTAATTATATCATATCATAATATAAAACTCTGGTTCAAGTACAGATTGCAAATCTAACCTCAAAGAAACATTCAAATTCAATAGAAAGATAAATGCGATACAATGGAATAGATAAAACAATGGTATTCGGACATACAAAATTGACTCAGCAAAATGCTATCTTTCACACCAAAATTTAGCCAACCATTGTATTAACTTTCAGTATAGTACATATAGAGTTTGAGTCTTGACCATTACAAAAAGAGTAATCAAAATGGTTCAACTTCTTTTAAGAAGGAATGATAAACAAAGGTTTATTTGTTATAATATCATCAAAATTTGGTACAAAGGGAGAATCTATTCAAGCTTTAGTTTCATTCCCTTTTCTTAATTTAGCCCTATAGGCGGTGATAGTTGTAATAACTCTGATGAGGTCTTCATGCCTATTGACATGGATATTGGTATATTGGAAGAGCCACCTGGAATGCTCCTTGGCTAGGATCTTAATTGCATCTATTAGGTCCTTAAATTCTTTCATGGCTTTATAAATACATCCACTCAACTGCTGGAGTTCTGGCACTTTGTTCAAATGGGTGGAAGACTGCTCTGACAACTTATGCACATAATCAGAAAATGATTTCTGCATATTGGCCAATCCTATTATTTCTTTTCCTTGTCCACTAATCTTTGATTTTGTGTGAAGACCTTGAAGAATATTAAAGTCTTTTTTCTATTCCTCCTTGATTTTAACATCTACTTGCTGCAACCTTGTCTCAGCCTTAATGATCATCTCGATTTTGAACTCTAAGATTTGAAGCCACTCAATTAGAGGTTCATCTCCTTTTTGTAGAATCTTGGCTTTCAATGCCTCTTTTTTTATCATCTTTACCTCCACACGGAGTGTCACTATGAACACCTAACACTTCTCTCTCTCAGATGCGAGAGTCTGCAAATTCTTCTCAATGTTGTTCCTTTCCGTCTCCAGTCTTAAGAGAGAATTACCTAGTTGCTCAAAAACTGCCAATCCTTTAGATTTCAGTCTCTCAACCCATCCCTTTCTGATCTACGTGAAGTACCCATCCTCTTTCAACTTGGCTATTATGGCTTGATTCTCCATGGCATTGGGATCGAGTGTGGTTTGAGTATTGGGAATACTAGCAACTAGAGTGACCAACTATTAGATGAAATTAGTCAGCTCACTAAATTTGGCCTTAAGCTATACCTTTGCCATTTTAAGTTCTTCCAACTCTTCTTCAATTACTATATTGGTGTATTTCTACCAATCCAATTTGGTATCATGTCGGGCTAAGCCCATGTCAAATGAGTGCAGCTCAAAATCCAAAGGAGTTAAATCTTCAAACCGGCCCTCCTTCATGGGTTTCACTACCTCCATAGTGAAATGCCCAGTCTTTGAGTCTCTGCCCAATGTGGACAGTGTCTTCATTTTCTTATCCTTTGCTGTAGCAGTGTTAGGTTGTAATGTTCGAGCTAAAGTATCTTTTCTGGAAGCTCCCACTTCTACCCTCTTTCTTTTGTGTTCTACAGTATCCTCTATTCATGACTCGACGCTTGTGACCTTGGTGGCAGAGACCAACTCTTTTATAAATAGCTTCCTGGTGACTGGAGGGGTAGCTTTAGGCCTGGAAGCAAAAGGATTTACCGAGGTAGGAGGAGAGGAAACCAATTTGGTGACTGAAGAAACCTTCTACCTTTTCCCGGTCTCTTGTTCAGATTCTGTTTCTCAGGAAGTATCTTCACCCACTTCTGCTATGACAGGGGACCCTCGCCTTTGAGAATTTTCAGTTGAAGTGATGACTTGGGAATATTTAGCTATACTTTTAACAGATTACTTAGGATCCTCACTTTTGGTGGGCTCTTCTGTTGGCCTGGCCAGGTCTGTGGAAATTGCTTCTTTAGTCAACCCGAGATCTGGAAGTGGGCCTTCTCCAAATGTCTTCTTTGGTTGAGCTTCTTTCTCAGGAGGTTCATCACCTCCCCTGTCTGGCTGAGATGAGTCTTTGGCCATAGTTGGGAGGATTACTAAGGAACTTGTTGCAACACTTGAAGTGTCTTTTTTTGGGGTCCTTTGAGTAGCAGGCTTCCTTTCTGACCTCTTCCTTCTTCCTACAGTCCATTCAACCCACAACTTTGTTCTTTTGTAGATCACACTCATCAAAGTCTGCAAATCATTGATGGTTTGCTCCAACATGGGCTCGGAGCTTATGGAGGGGGGTTTTATCTTCTCTAGATATGTATTATCATACATGTGTTGGCCGTCATCTTCTAGCTACTCAACTACAAGATTAACTTTAAACTTTTTTATTTGTTCAATGGTTAACGTGGCATAAAATTTGTCTTTGCTCTCCAAATCATCTCTACAATTGGCCCAATAGTTTTTAATGTCATCTACATGATGTATAGCTCATCTCATTTGAAGTTAATCACAAGCATAATTAACTGGGTCATATTATGGCCTCAGAACATCATAGGTTTATAATGAAAACCTCTTTGATAATGTCTTTAGAACATTCTTCACCTTAGACCAGGATGCACAACTATAGGCTCCAATTGTCATGGGGAAGTCGTAGCCCTTCTTCCTAGCATTAGAGAAGATCAAATTCACTTGGAGCACTTGTCTCATCACCTCCACCAGCATGATTATGTCGGTAGGATATTTCGGTAGCTTCAAAGGGAAGTTGTCAAATCCTGCAAGATGAATGTATGAGAAATCTCCAAATTGAATGAAATAACATCCGAACTGGTTGATAAAAGCCAGGGCTTCAGGAGAGAATCTCCTTTCTAGAAATCCTTCTAACTCCCTACATAATCTCATTGTAAATATATCATTAACACAAAGATACTCAACATAATTGTTGTGAAATTGCAAAGAGGGGAAAAATTTGTAGCTCTTAACATCATCAGGAAATTCCTCTAATCTAGGAAGTCCTGGCCAAATTTGGATTGTAGCTAGAATATATAAAAGGACTGAAGACATGTAAAATTCATTATGGCACTTAGCTCTATCTAGGGCCTTTGAGAGGTTCTCACTTACCATAAGGGCTCAATCAATGAAGTGATGTTGGGAACAGATTACCTAAACTAGGAAGAAATTATGGTCAACGAAATTAAGCGTCTTATGTTGGAGATTTGATTTTGAGCAGTTGATGGATTGTATGTTTGTCATTGATGACAACATATAATACAAAGTAGTAATTATGTATGTACTTATTAGAATGATCATATTAAGACTTGCATGGATAGATACATGTTGTTGACATGTTTATTATGTTATGTTCATACACACAGACCCATAAATGATATTTCAGTAAAGTTATGTAATTCTGTTATTGGCAGTTACAGTTCTGGAAGTGTAACGGTTTAGGGCCGATGTATATCATGTGTTTCTTGATTTGTGCCTATATTTTGTATATGTATGTGTATATTCATGATTAGTTATGAGTTGATGATATTAATCCAAAGGCACCAAACATGTTTCAAGAAGATTGCAAAGTTATAATTAAATTGGTGAGGCCGACTTAGTGAAGCGTCACGTCTATTTGGTTTATACTTGCATGGTTGTAATAATGCTTGCGTGCCTAGTAGATCCAACAAGAATGTTATTAAGAGTTGTCTTATAGGTCCCATGATCTCATACTTTGAGGAAGATACTTGTAGCAAGTCAAAGGTGACATGCAAGGTGTGCATGATACGAAAAGATAAGAAAGATGTGTAGAGCAGATTATCAGAGTTGGTTCATTCATCAAGATTCTATGTGAAGAAGAAGTGAAGGACTGAAATACATTGGAACTGATCAAGACAGCAGGTCTACTCTACAATTCATCATAAGATATAGTGCATATCTGTTATACAGAAGGTTGTAGCCTTCACCATCAAGCAGTAAGCTTTTGGATAGTGAGTCCTCCACCCCTAACAGGTTTATTTGTAAAAGACTCCTAATATGGTCCGACCCTTAACTAGGGCACTATACTTATTGCATTTTAATGTACAACTCCTAACATGGTTGAAATATCTTCTAACAGGGATCACTACAAACAACTTCTAACAGGGATCACTACAAACAAGTATAGTTTATTGTGGGTGCTAATTCCCATTGGGGTTTTTACTATTTGGTTTCCTCATAATCAAATTATGTGTTGAGTACTATGTTATCTGATGAAGCATTTACTTTGTTTCATTCTAAAGTTAAAGAAGTAAAAAGAACTAAAGTTACTGATAATTGATTCACCCCCCCCCCTCTCAGTTATCCTTTAAGACTATTCTAACAATTGGTATCAGAGCCAAGTTCCTTGGAGAAGAAGCCTAATAGCTTAAGGTAGATCAAATGTCTTACTTCAGAAGAGAAAGCCCTAAGTTCTATGGAAAAAATTATCTGGATTGGAAAAACAAAATGATAACACATCTACAATGTGTTGGATTTGAGATCTTTGAAATTGCTACACAAGAAGTTGCAATTCCATCTCTGAAAGACCTTGCAAAGGATGATGCTACTAACAGAAAAAAGGATATATTTACACATAATGCTATTGCTAAAGAATCCCTAATCAACTCCTTATCGGATAGTGAATTTTCTGAAATCAAGAAGATTGACAGAGCATATACCATATGGAAGTATTTAGAAGATATGTTTCAAGGAGATATTCAAGTAAAGAATGCATGTAGGAAGACATGGAAAAAGAAATATAATATTCTTGAGATGTTACCTAAAGAGAACATCAGAGCTTACAATCAGAGGATAAATGAAGCAATCTCTGGAATCAGAGACAATGGTGGAGAAATATCAGAAGAGGTATAATGGACAAGTTGCTAACTACTTTAACATCAGACTATGAAAACAAGATCAGTATTCTAGAGGAAACCATGAAATTCTCACAAGACTTCAAGAGAGAGATCTTGATCAGAAAAATCTCTACATTTGAGATATCAAGATTGAAGACTGAAGCTAAAAGTGAAACTGCTTTCAAAGCCTCAGTCCATGGTAAGAAATCCTTACAAATTTCCAGTCATAATGAGAAAGAAGAAGTTGATGAAGAACTAGAAGAAATCATTGATAGAAGAGAAAAGAAAGGTAAAGTAAAATATGAAGGGAAACTTCCATTCAAATTTTTTTCATGTAACAAGATTGGTCACTTTGCATCTAAATGTCCCACAAGAGTTAAGAAGTTCATATCTGATTACAAACCCAAATATAAGAAGGAATGCTATCATGCTAAAGAAGGTGTGACTGATAAAGATTTAGGAGAAGATGAAATTGGATTTGTTTCCCTTAGAGACATGGAAAGGTTTCTTGAGGAAATGGACATTGAAGATGAAAAGGAAGAACAAGAGCTAGCCCTAATTTCCAAAGCAGACATCAGAACTGATTGGATCATTGACAGTGGATGATCTCATCATATGACAGGTGACAAAGAAAGATTTGTTCAGTTGGACAAATACAAAGGTGGTATGGTTATATTTGGAGACAACACTCCCAAACCTATCATAGGCAGATGTTCTATCACTTTGGATGGAAAGAACAAGACAAATGATGTTCTATATGTTGATGGATTACATCATAACTTGCTGAGTGTTGGACAACTACTTGACAAGGGTTATCATTTGGAGTTCAAAGAATACAAGTGCATCATTAACAACAATAATGGAGACATGATTTCATTAGGCTCTAAAACAAAAGGTAATGTTTTTCAGCTCAATTCTACTGTAAGTTGTTTTGTTGCAAAGGTTGATGACAGTTGGTGATGGCACAAGAGACTATGTCATATCAATTTTGATAACATTGTAAAGATCACTAATGTCATGATAGTTAGAGACATACCAAATATTGCAAGACCAGTTGACACAATATGTAGGGAATGTGTTATGGGTAAGAATGTAAGGAGTTCCTTCAGAAGCAAGAAAAACTCAGCTGAGAACAAATTGGACCTAGTGCATAAAGATTTGTGTGGTCCTACTGAAACAAGATCATACTACGGAGAAAGGTATTTCATTTTATTTGTTGATGATTTTTCTAGGATGATGTGGGTTGTGTTCTTAAAGGAGAAGTCTAAAGCATTTGAGAAGTTCAAAATATTCAAAGCTAAAGTTGAGAATGAATCCAGATTGAAACTGAAATGTCTATGATCAGATCAAGGATGAGAGTTCACCTCTGATCAATTTTATGATTATTGTGAAGAACATGGTATTAAAAGATAGCTAAGTGCACCTAGAACCCCTCAGTAGAATGGGATTATAGAAATGAGGAATAGGATTATACTTGATATAGTGCGCACTATGATGATTGAAGGAAAAGTTGCACGCACCTATTGGAGAGATGTAGTGAACACAGCAGTATATACTATCAATGGAACTCAATTGAGGCTAGGCGTGGATAAGACATCCTATGAACTTTGGTTTGGCAATGTACCTACAGTAAAGTATTTTAGAATCTTTGGCAGCAAGTGCTACATCAAGAGAGATGATGGTGTTGGTAAGTTTGATGCCAGAAGTGATG
>MU228062.1:297553-328376 GCA_018584345.1 Thuja plicata | reverse complement strand
AATTTGAGATTAAAGAAGATAATTGAAAGCACACATGTTAATATTGATGAAAATTTTATGGTTCAAGAGAGGTACTATGAATATGCACCTATGATTGAAGATGAACCCAGACCTAGCAGCAAAGATATTATTATTGAAGAAATGTTTGATTGAATTGATTTCTCATGCAATGACACTGAATCAAGCAGAGAAGAATCATAGATTATAGAAGAAGAAGACACACCTAAGATTCCAAAATTCACATCCAGATACCACTCTAAAGATGACATCATTGGAGTTCAGAGCAGCAGTGTTTTGACCAGATCTAAAGCAAAAGGTCTAGCAATGGATGAAGAGGTATGTTTACTTTCACAGATTGAACCCTTAAGTGTTGAAGATTCTTGTAATGATTTTGATTGGAAGAATGTAATGAAAGAAGAATTAGACCAGATAATAAAAAATGATAAATGGGAACTGGTCCCTAGACCCAGTGACAAAAATGTGATTGGAACAAAGTGGGTATTCAAAAACAAGATGAATGAAGATGGTACAGTAGTATGAAACAAAGCAAGATTGTTATGTAAGGGATATGCGTAGAGAAAAGGAATGGACTACACTGATACATTTTCCCCTGTGAGAAGACTAGAAGCCATTAAGTTGTTTTTGGCATACGCAACATTCAAAGACTTTAAGGTTTATCAAATGGATGTAAAATCAGCTTTTCTAAATGGTGATTTGAATGAAGAAGTCTACATTGAATAGCATGAAGGATTTAGTCTTTCAAATGAACCATACATGGTATGCAAATTGGAGAAAGCACTCTATGGTCTTAAACAAGCCCCAAGAGCTTGGTATGAGAGACTTGATGGCTATCTCACCAAGATTGGATTCAAGAAAGGTGTAGTATATTATAACCTATTCACAAGGGAGACACCTAATGGATACTATTAGTTGCCATATTTGTTGATGACATTATCTTTGGAGGTAATGACAAGCTCAATACAACATTTGTAAAAGAAATGCATAATGAATTTGAAATGAGTATGATTGGTCCTATAAAATACTTTTTGGGCTGAATGTAAAGCAAACAGATAAAGGAATATTCATTAATCAGTCAAAATATGTGAAGGAAATATTAAAGACCTTCCAGATGGAGGACTGTAAGCTAGTATGCACTCCCATGATAACAGGAAGCAAGCTTTCAAAGGATAATGATTCCACAATATTTGATAAAACATTGTACAAATCTATGATTGGTAAACTCATTTATCTAACTCAATCTAGACCTGACATATCTAATGCAGTTGGCATTGTTGGGAGATTTACAGTTGAACCCAAGCAGAGTCACCTAATGGTAGTCAAGAGGATATTCAGATATATAAAGGGAACTATAGACTATGGTTTTTGGTATCCTAAATCAGAAAATATAAAGCTTCATGTGTATACAGATGTAGATTGGGCAGGATGTATTGATGATAGGAAGAGAACTTTAGGGGGAGCAGTATTCCTTGGAGACAGGTTGGTTTCTTGGATAAGAAAGAAGCAGAACTATATTTCTCAGTCAACAATAGAAGCTAAATATGTTGCAGCATCACTAAATTGTTCAACCATGGTTTGGATCAAGTAGATGGTTAAAGACTTTGGCATTCAAGTTGATTATCCTATTGTTATTCATTGTGATAATACTAGCACTATCAACATGTCTAAGAACCTTGTGATGCTTGCAAAGACAAAACACATAGAGATTAAGTACCATTTCTTAAGAGAAAAGGTTGTAGTCAAATAAGTAAAATTGGACTATGTGAACACAAAAGAACAGTTGGCAGATATTTTCACAAAGCCTTTATCAAAGGATACTTTTGAATATCTCAGGGAGAAGTTGGGATTAATTCCCTCTCCTAAGTCTATTTAGAAGAAGTAGCAAAGACATTAGTCACTAAGTGACTGATGAATGGTTGAATACTCTACTTCTAGAGTAGTACCTGTACCTAAAAGACTATGGCACCCTTTTCCATTAATGCCAGAGGGGGAGTATATAGTAAGGAGGAGTATGTACTAAGGGGGAGCATATACTCTGGGGGAGTATATACATGGAACAAAAACATAGATAGAGGAACTGCAGCAGTTTAGAGAAATCTTTGATGAGGATATTGAGAATATTATAAAAGAAAGAGGAAACCATGAATAGAGGATGTTTTTGATATCATATGTTTCCATCAATGTCAAAGGGGGAGATTGTTCGAGATTTAATTCTGAGCAGTTGATGGATTGTATGTTTGTCATTGATCACAACATATAATACACAGTAGTAATTCTATATGTACTTATCAAAATGATCATATGAAGAATTGCATGGATAGATAAATGTTGACATGTTTATTATGTTATGTTCATACACGTAGACATAGATATGATGTTTCAGTAAAGTTATGTAATTTTGTTATTGGCAGTTACAGTTCTAGAAGTGTAATGGTTTAGGTTCGATGTATATCATGTGTTTCCTGAGTTGCACCTATCTTCTATATATGTGTGTGTATATTCATGATTAGTGATGAGTTGATGATATTAATCCAAAGGTGCCAAATGTGTTTCAAGAAGATTGCAAAGTTATAATTAAATTGGTGAGGCCGACTTAGTGAAGCATCACGTCTATTTGGTTTATACTTGTGCGGTTGTAATAATGCTTGTGTGCTTAGTAGAGTCAAAAAGGATGTTATGAAGAGTTGTCTTATATGTCCCATGATCTCATACTTTGAGGAAGATACTTATAGAAAGTCAAAGGTGACACGCAAGGTGTGAATGATACGTAAAGATAAGAAAGATGTACAAAGTAGATTATCAGAGTTGGTTCATTCATCAAGATTCTATGTGAAGAAGAAGTGAAAGATTGCAATACACTCGAACTGATCAAGACAGTAGGTCTACTCTAAAGTTCATCATCAGATATAGTGCATATCTTTTATATAGAAGGTTGTAGCCTTTACCATCAAGCAGTGAGCTTTTGGACAGTGAGTCCTCCACCCTTAACATGGTTATTTGTAAAAGACTACTAACAGGGGCCAACCCTTAACTAGGTCACTATACTTATCACATTGTAATGTACAACTCCTAACAGGGTTGAAATATCTTCTAACAAGGATCACTACAAACAAGTATAGTTTATTGTGGGTGCTAATTCCCACCAGGGTTTTTACCATTTGGTTTCCCCTTAGTCAAATTGTGTGTTGAGTACTATGTTATCTAATTAAGCATTTACTTTGTTGTATTCTAAAGTTAAGGAAGTAAAAATAACTAAATTTATTGATCACTGATTCACCCCCCCCTCTCAGTTATCCTTTAAGACTATTCTAACATCTTACTCTCACCTCTGATCTTGTGGAGTAGCACCGGGATGTCTAGGATTTCTGGCTTCAAATTAGTGCCATATAGTGTCTTTAGTAGCTTCCCTTTAGTGCTTCTAGGTTCCTAAAACCATGCCTTCATTATCTCCTTCTTCCAAACTAACTTCTTTGCTAAATATTTAGTCACTGCTCGACTATATGTCATTTCTGAATACTCAACTTGCTTTGGGATGCGAAGCGAGTTCTAAACCAATTCTCTATCAATAGAGAGAAACACCATATCATCAGGCAAGAGGATTTTATTATTATCTTGGTTCTATCTAGCTACACATTCCTAGATCAATTTAGGGGCTTGAATAGCCACGGGAAAACCAGCAGCTTCAACTAATCCACTCTCCTTCAGTTTCTCAGTGATGGGAAGCATCTAGTCTGCTTTTAGCTTGCTCTGAAAGTTTTGCATATCAAAGAACTTCAGATATGTATCTTAGATCTTATGCCATTCAAATCTGATGTCATTCATTCCATCAAATCCCATAAATATGGAATCCATGCTTCAGATGATTTTATTTGGGAATTAAAAATATCTCTCAGGAATACAGGCAAAAAGAATGATTAGTATTAGAGGCTTCAAATTCAAAAGATTTGTCAAACAAATGGTAGCTTCTGTTGGAAACCTTTAACTGATTTTATAACTTTGAATTCTTACCATTTAGTGGCCGACTTCCCGCACCACATGAATGAAAATACATAAGCATTAATGTAAAAGTCCATTATGAAGTAAAACAACTTTATTTGGATTAATTACTTTTCTCTTACAGGCCGTTAAGAAATGTCTTTTCACTTTAGTAACCGTAACTATAACTTTCGTGAAGTAGCAGAAAATTACTTTTCCACTTCCTCTTTGGGAAGGGAAATGCTCTTGGAGTGCTCTCTATTTGGAAATCCACCAAAAGAGAATTTTAGCCTGTTGGGATGCTAAAATGATACTAGTTGATCTTAATGGATTTATTCATGCCTTGGGTAAGTTATGAGATTGATTTCCCTTCAAAAATCCTTCATTTTAGTAGTTTAGCAGAAAACATACCTTGCAGGTCAAAACCTACCTGTTGGAGTAGTCAAGAAGCCATTTTCCATTTTTCCACCAACAAACTTATCTCTTTGATTTCTTTCTATTTAATCATTCCTCTTAGCCTGTAGAAGTGTATTTCTGACATAGTAGTCCTTCTAAGCCCAAGTGATCCATTTTACAAATGCACTTCCTACTGAGACATCGCGGAGTAGTCATCTGCTGAAAATGCACTCTGCTGATGCATTTTTCGCCGGTGGAGAAGCCTGAACCCAATTTTTTGCCAATGAAGCAATGTAAAGTATTCAAGCCCCTAACTCCAAAATCATAGAAGATAAATGTTACAAGTCTCTAAAATGTGACCTTTATTAGATTTTGGATCATAAACCTACCCAATTAAGTATGAATTAAGATACAAATTCCCCCAGCTTGCAAAGGAGAACTGAAATTGGGAAAATCTAATAAAGGCCTCCTAACCTAAGGGGAACTCTAGACTTAGACTCCAAAAATTCACAAAACTTCCAAGACCACTACTACATAATAAACATCCACTTTTGTCTAAAGGTATACAGACCAAAAGTGGGGCAATAGTTGGCTCTGTCTTGGGACTTGGACATTCACATGTCCAAGAAAGGAAATCAAATCTCTAGTTTGCAAAGCTTAATAAAATGCAGCTCACAACAAAAATAAAGAAAGAGACGGAAAGGAAAGCAGAAAAGAAGCCTAACTAGGAAAACAAAAATAGGCACTAAACATAACTATGGTACAATACAGGGGTTGCCTATTTTAAATTTAGATATGATAGAGCTTCAAATCTTGACCATTATATGTCAGGGGTAGTATTTCACCATCTGGATATGCCAGTCTAAAATAATTCTTCTCAAACGCCTGATGGATCTTGAAATGTCCTTTCCACAATGTTTCAAATTGTTTGTGCATGCCTTTAGGTGCCCTGCGCTTATCCCATAAGAACACCATGTCTCCCTCCATAAATTTCTAGTGTCTACTCTTTTTGTCAAACAAGTCCTTCACACGCATTTGGTGTTGTGTTATGTGGTCAACCATTTTTTCTCTTTCTTCTTCTAGTTTGTTCAGGTACATAATCCTTTTTTTCTAAACCATCTTCATACATGCCATCCTCTACTGTTGTTCTCAGTTTACAAGTTGCTAACTCCAATGGTAATGGAATACTAGCTTTTACCCCATAAAAAGTTCAAAAGGAGATACACCAATGACTCTTTTGGGAGGCAATCTATCCACCCAAAGGGCTTCATAGATTTTCTTATGCCAGGTTCTCTGGTTATCTTCCATGATCTTTTTCATGACGTTTACTAGATTTTTATTGTTGGACTCGGCTTGACCATTCCCTTGAGGCAAATAATCAAATGAATGATTGATCATGATGCCATGCTCAAAGAAAAATTTAGTAATTTCTTGAGAAGAAAAGTATGCGGCACTATCCATAACTAACTTAATTGGCACACCAAATCTCACCAGAATGTTTTCTTTGATAAACTCATATACTACCTCCAAAGTAGTTCTCTTGGTCACTTTTGCTTAAACCTATTTTTTGAAGTAGTCTATCGCAATGATTATGTAGGTATGACCTGTGCTAGACATGGGATTTATATGAACAATAAAATTGATACCCTGCTGCTAAAAAGGACCTTCAATTATCACTGGCCTCAAGGTTAATGCTGCCAACTGAGGCTTCCCAGTAAACATTTTGCATTTTTCACATCTTGCTACCCAATGGTATGCATCTCTAAACATTATTGGACAGTAATAAAAATCCTCAAAATCTTGAATGCAGTGACTGATGAGGAGAAGTGTCCTCCACAAGCTTCATCATGAAACACCTTTAATAGTTTCTCTTGCTGTTGTTTGTTGACGCAGCAGAGGAAAGTTCCATCTATAGACCTTTTATATAGTTTGTCCTCCCAAATTACATATTTAGAAGCTTTCAGTTTCATATCTCTTATTTTCTTCAAATTTAACCCTTTAGGGCATTCACCATATGTCAAGAAATACACAATGTTTTCAAACCAAGGGTCTTGCATACTTACTGCCAAAACCAAATGCGTAGTTTCTGGATCTTCATCCGCTTGGTTTTCTGCCATTGAATTGCATAGTGCATTCCCTCTCACGAACTTGGTAGGTTTGATTTCTATGTCATATTCTTGGGTTTCATCCACCCATGCTCCTTTGTTGTTACATACTACATCCTATTGAGTCAATATTATTTTTATTGCAATATCAGGCACATACACCAGAGAGTGAGAGTGTAAAATGTAAAATCTGAAATTCATTAAAGCCTTCAGAACTGTGAAAGCATGCTTTTCGATCTGAGAGTATCTTAGTTCATGATTTTTCAAAGGCGTCCTCATAAAATCAATGGGAACTTCGATTCTCTCCTCATTCTCCTATATTAGGGTGGTTGATAGAGTATGTTCAGAAGAATAACAATAGATTATGAAATCTTTCTTATAATCTACGTGACATAACATAGGAACATTGGCTATGGTGTCTTTTATGCTTTTGAAATATTGTTTACCAGGATCATTCCAATTGAAAATCACATTTCCCTTAATCATGTCTACTATGCATTTGGTAATCTCATAAAAATCTAGAATGAACCTCCTAAGAAAGTTTACCTGGCCGAAAAATGATTTCACTCCAGTTTTGATCATGGGTAAACTCAATTTTTGTATTTCTCTTACTCTTTCTGGGTCGATCCTTATGCCTTCTTGGGAGACAATGTTACCTAGAAACTTCCCTTTTGTTACACAAAAAACTGACTTCTTGGGGTTTAATGAAATCCCATCTTCTCAACACCTTTGCAATACTCTTCTTAAATCATTTATGTGATCTACTCTTTTCCTCAAAAATACAGTAAGATCATCTAAATACATACCAATGATTTTTTCCTTCATATCACTGAAGGAAAGGTCCATACCTCTCTGAAAGGTGGCTCAAGCGTTGACTAACCTGAATGGCATTCTATGATATGCAAAGGTGCCTCATGGAGTAGTGAAAGCGGTTTTATGCTGGTCTGCTTTCTCAACTTCAATCTTGTTATACCCTGAGAAGTCATCTAACATGGACATCATTTCAGCTCTGACCATAGTCTGCAAGAGATGATCCATGTTGGGAAGTGCATAATTGTCCTTCAAGGAAAATTGAATAAGGATTCTGAAGTCAACATAGATTCTTAATTCTCCATTCTTCTTCCTCACAGACACTATATTCTCTACCAAGGTAGAATGATGGATAGGGTATATGATCCTTGCTTTGAGCATTTTATCAACTTCCCTAAATATGGCATCAGCAACTTTGGGGTTGTAACTCCTTTGTTTTCTGTCTGAATGTAGTTGCCTTAGGTTTTAAGGGAATCTGGCGTTTGAATTTACCGTTCATAAAAAATTTCAAATCTTCATAACTCCAGGCAAAAACATCTTGGTATTATAGGAAGAGTTTCCTGGCCTCTTTCCTTTCCTCTTCAGTACAACATTTCCCAATGTTGATCATCTTGGGATTTTTCTAAGTTCCTATGTTCATTCCCACATATTCACCAGTGCTAGGACCTCTCTTGATTCTCTTCTTCTTAAAAAAGGTGTCATGCCTATTGAAAAGCTTCTCAAGAGTGACCAAATGGGGAGGAATGATATTACCTTGTAATTGGATGAAATCTGACTTATCTTTCTTTTTCTTGGCTTGACGGTCTCCTTTAGTTCTGTTAGGAACATCTTTATGGAAGTCACCACTACTCTCCAGAAAGAGAAGCAGGTTCTGGTAATCTTCAAACACTTTCCAATCTTCCACATTATCAGGCACAGACGGTCGATATACAATCTCTAATTACTACTTCTTATCTTTGAATTCTGGGTGAGGGAGGAGTTACGAAGCTAACACTACCAAGGAGTCTACCTTAGAGTTCAATTATCTTGGCACAGATTCAATACAAAATGATTCTAGTACCTCTATTTCATCCCATACTCTATTCGATAGTTCTTTAATCTATGATTTTTTATAGAGTATTGATTCTTGACTTGACACACGATTAGCTCAGCATCACTACAAGCTCTCAGGATCTTCAAACCCTTTTCCTTTGCAACAATAATCAATAATAGGAGGGCTTCATACTCAGTTGTATTGTTTATGTTCCTGAACTCCACTTTATAATCCAGGGGCTCACATACTCTATCTGGTGATATCAAGACCACACCTACACCAGATCCTGATGATGCACAACTTCCATCAAATTCAAGAGTCCAGATCTATGGTGGACTTTCTTCAGTAGAAAACTACTTTTCCTCTTTTATAGGATCTATTTCCTCATCATGGTCATTGGTGAACAACATATAGTTACCAAATTCTAACTCTTGATATAGTATTTGGGCTTTAGGGTGATCATATTTCAGCACTATGAACTTATCTTTCTCTTCCAGAACCAGATTTATCTTTTTTTTGCCCACTAAGATTGAAGCTTGGGACCAATCCAAATTTATCTCCCCTCCAAGGTCTCTGCAAAAACTCCTGCTTAATAGTAAACCATAACTATCGGGTATATCAGCGACAAGGATTGTTAACAACATTTTTTTCTCAAGGTGTGTTGCAAGAGCCACTTGAGCATCTTTAATCTGGCCGACTAGAGGTACTTTCTTAGAATCTATAGAGTAGCACCTTCCACGGGCTTTAGTGAGAGTAAGGCCTAGCGCTTTGGCTACAGTTGATGACATAATATTATCTGAGGCTCCGAATCTATTATGCAATTTCTTAACTTGCAACCATTGATATATAACAAAAAATAGAACGGGCCAGGCTTTTGGCTTGGGAAAGTAGCCAAAATAGAAGGTTGACCTTGCTTATTTGGTTCTAAAAATATAGACTCATTTTCTATGGTAGTCATGAGATTTTGGTTTAACTCTGAATTCCCTTCTTTACAATAATCTACTAGCTTTTGCAGTTCTATGGGATTATACTTAAGGTAGTCTATAGGAAAATTCTAAATTCTAGAAACTCTGTAGAATTGAATAATGTCAAAAGAGATTTTCTCCTTACCTAGTTGTAGACTCCTCACTCCTTGATTGGCCTCCTTAGAATAGGAGGAAGATGCCTCATTATTTTTAAGTGGATTTGCTAAAGGAGGGATTTTATCCTTCTTACTCTAGGTCAAGACTATATGAGAGGTCATGTCTATGGTAGCGTAACTTGTTTCTTCTTTCTCTAAATTTGATTCATACTCTAACTATCAGTTTTTAGAGATGCCATGCGAGTATGAATCTGGTTTAGCTCTAGACACCCTAGCATTCCACTCATCAGTCTGATGTGTTTTCCAAGAACGAGCTACATTGTGGAAGCTCTCTCCAGTGTGATCTATATTTAGGTGGAAGGCACACATGTTTCCTCTTTTAGGAGGGGCTTCTATAGCTAGCCTTTGTGGTGGATCTATCAACTATAACACCTTTCCATCAGCATTCCTCCCCTCATTGTTTCTCCCAGGCTACTCCTGAAAGTTTCATTGGTAGGGATTATTAAATCTGGGAAGTTTCCTCTTGAAGGCAACAAATTCATTGGACAATTTTTGAATCATCTCATCTGATGATGTAGTATTACTACTACTGGCTCTAGATTGTATTTCTCTTTTCCATTTCCTAGATGAGATCATATGGTCTTCAAGTTCTATAGCGGTTCTCTATGTGGCATCTAAATCTATAGGATTCACCCTTCTTATATCATAATTGATGTCCAGCACCATAGCACTTATGAAGAATATTTTCAAATTTCCCAAGATAGGTCTATCAGATGTTGGATATGATTTACAAGCTTATTGAATTTAGCTATAAAATTCCTCGTACTAATAGATGGTTCTTTCTTGATAAAAGTTCATTGCATCAATAGGGCATGCTCATCTTCAAAATTTTTAAACCTTCTTTCAAAAGTGTCTCTCATGGAGGCCCAATCTATAATAGAAGAACTAGGTAAGTGGTGAAACCAATCAGCAACACCTTCGACAAGGGTTTCAAAAAATAATCTAACGGCCACATCCTCTTCTCATACTATGAGGATATTAACTAAAGAAAAGAAGGAAGCAATATGCTTGTCCGTAGATACTTTCTCATCTCCAAAAAATTTAGGAAAGTTCTTTCTAGAACCTGAAGGAAGAGGGTTGTATGCTGCTAATTGTAATGGTCTAACTGCAGTGGCCCAAGGAAGAGCCATGGCTACTTGGGGCAGATAGGGTCTTAGGTTGACAACAGGAGGATCAACTACTTCATGCAATGTTAACACTTGACAAGTAGTAGGAAAAAGAGTTGATTATTTAGGAGGTGAAGGAGGTCTAGTTTTTCTCTTAATATTTTTGTTCTTCCGATAGGGAACTTCAAGTAGAGAAAAATCAAGGTTTGCAAGTTTCTCAAAAACTAGGTCTATATCACCTTCCTTCTTTGCACTCCTGAGAAACCTCTTGGGCTCCATTGTTCCAACTAGTCTTCTAGCCTGACTTCATGTTTGGCTTGACATTGTGCCCTTATAATGTTTCTCCTTGGAATGGCCCTTTCAAGTACTTCTACTCTAGCTTCTTCTTGTTCAAGTACTTGACTAGCATTCCTATAGTTCTCTTTGTGTCTTTTGTATCTCCAGGCAAAAGTGTTCAATGAGGAGTTGAGGTCGTCTTGATCGTCTTGGAATCAAAGATTCGGTTGGAGCACAGGAATTATGTTTGCATGGGGAAGCACAATCTTTCTCCATGATATCTAGTATAATGACTGTTCATTTCCCCAGAAGAGTCACAAAAATCTATTTTGAAATAGATTGTTCTTCTTTTTTATAACTCTAAAATACCCAAATATGAAGAAGCAATTGAATACAACAGTTGGGAAATTGTAATTGTAAACTAACTTCCATCTAAATTTAAAGGTACAACTCCCATGTATGAATGATTTTCTATGAATTTTGATCTTTCCTAATCTAACATGGGTATGTTCTTGACCCAAGAATAGAAGAGGTAAACCAAGCTAAACCTAGGTATGAAATAGCTTAGGCAAGATAAATTCAACCCTAAATCTAGTCGATTCTGAGATTTCATCAATCAGATTAAACCCTAAAACTAATAATGCATGAATTACTACTGAAAATGCAGATGCTAGACTAAATATTAATTATGAAATGATGATGAATTGATCTATATCACAGGAACATTTCCCAAACTTAAGATAACAACAGATTTTCCCCTTAGCTAATTGTATCAGATCATAATACAGAACTCTGGTTCAAATACAGATTGAAAATCTAAATTCAAAGAAGCATTTGAATTCAACAAAAAGATAAATGTGATGCAATGGAATAGATAAAACAATGGTATTCAGACATACAAATTTGACTCAGCAAAATGCTATCTTTCACACCAAAAGTTTGCCGACCATTGTATTAACTTTTCGTATAGTACATATAGAGTTTGAGTCTTAACCATTACAAAAAGAGTAACCAAAATGGTTAAACTTATTTTAAGGAGGAATGATAAACAAATTTTTATCCGTTATAATATCATCAAAATTTGGTACAAAGGGAGAATCTATTCAAGCTTCAGTTTCATTCCCTTTTCCTAATTTAGCCCTATAGGTGGTGATATTTGTAATAACTCTGATGAGCTCTTCATGCTTGTTGACATGAATATTTGTATATCAGATGAGCCACATAGAATGCTCCTTGGCTAGGCTCTTAATTGCATCTGTCTAGTGCTTCAATTGTTCCATGGCTTTATAAATACATCCACTCAACTGTCAGAGTTCTGGCACTTTGTCCAAATGGGTGGAAGAATGCTCTGATAGCTTATGCACATCATCAGAAAATGATTTCTACAAATTGGCCAATCCTATCATTTCTTTGCCTTGTCCACTCATCTATGATTCTATGTGCAGACCTTGAAGAATATTAAAGTCTTTTTTCTATTCCTCCTTGATCTTAACATCTACTTGCTACAACCCCGTCTCAACCTAAATGATCATCTCAATTTTGAGCTCTAATATTTGAAGCAACTTGATTAGAGGTTCATCTCCTTTTTATAGAATCTTGGCTATCAATGCCTCTTTGGTCTTCATCTTTACTTCCACATGGAGTGTCACTATGTACACCTCACACTTCATTCTCTCAGATGCGAGAGTCTTCAAATTCTTCTCAATGTTGTTCCTTTCTATCTCCTGTCTTAAGAGAGAACTACCCAGTTGATCAACAACTGCCAATCCTTCAGATTTGAGTCTCTCAACCCATCCCTTTCTGATTTGTGTGAAGTGCCTATCCTCTTGCAACTTGGCTATTATGGCTTGATTCTCCACGGCATTGGGATCAAATGTGGTCTGAGTACTGGGAATACTAGCAACTAGAGTGACCAACTGCTGGATGAAATTAGTCAGTTCACTAACTTCGGCCTTAAGTTGTACCTTTGCCATTTTAAGTTCTTCTAACTCTTTTTCAATTACTACATTAGTGGATTTCCACCAATCCACTTTGGTATCATGTAGAGCTAAGCACATATCAAATGAGTGCAGCTTGAAATACGAAGGTGTTAAATCTTCAAACCGACCCTCCTTCATGGGTTTCACTACCTCCATAGTGAAATGCCCAGTCTCTGGGTCTTTGCCCAATGTGGACAATGTCTTCATTTTCTTAGCCTTTGCTGTAGTGACACTAGGTTGTAAGGCTCGAGATAAAGTATCTTTGCTGGGAGCTCCCTCTTCTACCCTCTTTCTTTTGTGATCCAATGTATTCTCTATCCATGACTCGACGCAAGTGACCTTGGTGGCAGAGACCAACTCTTCTATAAACAACTTCCTGATGACCGGAGGAGTAGCTCTAGGCCTAGAAGAAAATGGATTTACCAAGGTAGGAGAAGAGGACACCAATTTGGCAACTAAAGTAACCTTCTATCTTTTCCCGATCTCTTGTTCTGATTTTATGGCTGAGGAAGTATCTTCACCCACTTCTACTATGACAGGGGACCCTCGCCTTGGAGAATTTTGGGTTGAATTGCTGACTTGGGAATATTTAGTAATAGCTTTAACTAATTTCTCAAGCTCCATGCTTTTTGTGGGCTCTTCTGTTGGCTTGGCCAGGTCTTTGGTAACAGCTTCTTCAGTCGACTTGAGATGTGGAAGTGGGCATTCTCCACATATCTTCTTTGGTTGAGCTTCTTTCTCAGGAGGTTCATCACCTCCCCCGCCTGGCTAAGATGAGTCTTTGGCCATAGTTGGGATGATTACTAAGGAAGTTGTTTCAATGCTTGAAGTATCTTTCGTCGGGGTCCTTTGAGTAGGAGGCTTCATTTCTAAGCTCTTCCTTCTTCTTGCAATCCATTAAACCCATTGCTTTGTTCTTTTGTAGATCCCACTTATCAAAGTTTGCAAATCATTGATGGTTTGCTTCAGCATGGGCTCAAAGCTTATGGAGAAAGGTTTGATCTTCTCTAGATATCTATTATCATACATGTGCTGGCCATCATCTTCTAGCCCCTCAACTGCAAGATTGTCCTTGAACTTTTTGATTTGTTCAATGGTTAACTTGGCATAAAATCTGTATCTGCTCTCCAAATCATCTCTACAATTGGCCTTGTAGTCTTCAATGTCATCTACATGATGGATAGCTTGGCTCATTTGTAGGTAATCAAAAGCATAATTAACTGTGTCATATTGTGGCCACAGAACATCATAGGTTTCTAATGAAAACCTCTTTGAGAATGTCTTTAGAACATTCTTTGCCTCAGATCGGGACGCACAACTATAGGCTCCAATAGTCATGTGGAAGTCGTATCCCTTATTCCTAGCATTAGTAAAGATCAAATTCACTTGGAGCACTTGTCTCATCACCTCCACTGATCATGTCAGTAGGATATCTGGGTAGCTTCAAAGGGAATTTGTCAAATCCTGCAAGATGAATGTATGAGAAATCTCTAAATTGAATGAAATAACATTCAAACTGGTTGATAAAATCCATGGCTTTGGGAGAGAATCTCCTTTCTAGACAGCCTTGTAGCTTCCTGCACAATCTCATTGTAAACACATCATTAACCTGAAGATACTCAGCATAATTTTTGTGCAATTGCAAAGACGGGAAAAATTTGTAGCTCTTAACATCATCAAGAAATTCCTCTAATCTAGGATGTCCTGGCCAAATTTGGATTGTATCCAGAATATATAAAAGGATTGAAAACATGTAAAATTCATTCTAGTGCTTAGCTCTATCTAGGGCCTCCAAGAGGTTCTCACTTACCATAAGGGCCCAATCAATGAAGTGGTGTTGGGAACAAATTACCTAAACCAGGAAGAAATGATGGTCAACAAAATTAATCATCTTACTCTCACCTGTTATCCTATGGAGTAGTACTAGGATGTCTAGGATTTATGGCTTCATATTAGTGCCATATAGTGTCTTTGGTAGCTTCCCTTTGGCACTTCTAGGTTCCTAAAACCATGCCTTCATTATCTCCTTCTTCCAAACTGACTTCTTTGCTAAATATTTAGTCACTGCCCGACTGTATGTCATTTCTGAATACTCAGCTTGCTCTGGGATGCGAAGCGAGTTTTGAACTAATTCTCTATCAATAGAGAGAAACACTATATTTTTAGGCAATATGATTTGTTTGGTATCTGGGTTGTATCGAGCTATGCATTCCCGAATCAATTCAAGGGCTTGAATGGCCACGGGAAAACCAACGGCTTCAACTAATCCACTCTTCTTTAGTTTCTCAGTGATGGGATGCATCTGGTCCGCTTTTAGCCTGCTCTCAAAGTTTTGCATATCAAAGAACTTCAGAGGTGTATTTAAGATATTATGCCATTCAGAGGTGATGACATTCATTCTATTGAATCCCATAAATCTAGAAGCCATGCTTCAGATGATTTGATTTGGGAATTAAGAATATCTCTCAGGAATGCAGGGGCAAAGAATGATTAGTATTAGAGCCTTCGAATTCAAAAGATTTGTCAAACAAATGGTAGCTTATGTTGGCAACCTTCAACCAATTTTATAACTTTGAATTCTTACCGTTTAAAGGCTGACTTCCCGTGCCACACGAATTAAAAGACCTAAGCATTAATGCAAAAGTCTGTTATGAAGTAAAATGGTTTTATTTGGATTAATTAATTTTCTCTTATGGGCCATTAAGAAATTTCTTTTCACTTTAGTAACCGTAACGGTAACTTTCCTGAAGTAGCAGAAAATTACTTTTCCACTTCTTCTTTGGGTGGAGAAATGCTTTTGGAGTGCTCTTTGTTTAAAAATCTGCCAAAAGAGAATTTTAGTCTGTTGGGATGCTAAAATGATATTAGTTGATCTTAATGACTTTCTTCATGCCTTGGGTCACTTATGATATTGATTTCCCTTTGAAAATCCTTTGTTTTAGTGGTTTGGTGGAAAATGTACCTCGTAAGTTGAAACCTGTCCTTTGGAGTAGTGGAGAAGCCATTTTCCACTTTTCTGCCAACAAACTTATCTCTTAGATTTCTTTCTATTTAATCATTCATCTCAGACTGTAGAAGTGTATTTCTGACCCAGTAGTCCTTTTAAGCCCAAGGGATCCATTATAGAACTGCACTTCCTACTGAGACATCATGGAGTAGTCATCTATGGAAAATGCACTCTACTGATGCTTTTTCGCAGGTGGAGAAGCTCGAACCCAATTTTCTGCCAATGAAGCAATGTAAAGTATTCAAGCCACCAACTTCAAAATCATAGAAGATAAATGTTACAAGTCTTTGAAATGTGACCTTTATCAGATTTGGGATCTTAAACCTACCCAGTTAAGCATGACTTCAGATACAAATTCCCCTGGCTTGCAAAGGAGAAGTGAAATTAGGAAAATTTGATAAAGGCCTCCTAACCTAAGGGGAACTCTAGACTTAGACTCCATAAATTCACAACATTTCCAAGACCACTACTACATACTAAACATCCACTTTTTTCTAAAAGTATACATACCAAAAGTGGGGCAACAGAAGGCACCATTTCGTCTTCCTCCTTCAAATTTGCCACCTCTATGGTTTTGTCCTCCCCTCTGGTTGTATTTATATTCCTTACCTTTTCTTTGTCATTTCTTCTCTAAAATTCTTCATTTTTTGTACCGCCTCTTCCTCTCATGGCTCCTCCTCTATTTCTTTGTCTTTCATTTTTTATCTTCAACTTCTACTCTGATCTAAGTGCAAGTTGAAAGAATTCCCCTAGGTTCCTTGGAACATTAAACCCTATCTCATCTTGTATGTTATACCTTAGGCCATTGATGTATCTGGTCACCTTCTGATCCCCATATTCTACTCCTCCCCTAATGCTTAGGGTGTGAAATTTCTCTATGTAGCATATGATTTTCATGTCTCTCCATTTCAAATTGTTCCTTGTCATATTGATCTATATTTCCAAATACGATGGCGAGAATTGAATCTTTGCCATAGTATTCATTATTTCCCAATTAGAGATTGTATTCAACCCCCTTTCTATCCTCTCATTATGAATACTAGTCCACCATATAAGGGTTGTTCCCCTTAACCTTGCCTTAGCCAAATTCACCATCTTCTCTTCCTCTACATCCTTAAGATCAAAATAGTTCTCAAGCGCTTCTACCCATCTAAGAACTTCTTCAGTATCCATCCTTCCTTGGTATATTGGATAATCCACATGCCCCTTTCCACCATTTCCTTGTACTACTATGATAAGCCTCATGAATCTCCTCTCCTCAGGATCATTTTCTTCCCTGTGAACCTTATTGGCTTGTCCCCCATTCAACTCTTCTTCTCCTTTATGGTTCTCTCCATGAACCTCTTTTCTCCTAGGTTCTCTTCTCTCTTTTTATAGTGATTCTATTCTCTCTAAGAACTAAATTCTCCCCCTCTTTATTTGTCTCTCTTATCTTTTCCTTATCTCTTCTAATTCCATCTTCTCTCTTTCTTTCTCTTCAAGTGTTTCTCCTAACTCCTCAATCTCCCTTTCCATTTAGTTCTTGGGTGCCATAACTTTCAACTTCTTCTCACAATTCCCACAAAGACCTAATAGTGGGATATGATACCACTTTATCCAGAGGTTGGGTGGCAAATATGAAAAAGGTTTGCAAATTGATGGTTTACACTTCTAGACTCCAAAGCACTCAAACTAGTCTTCAATGGACCAACAACTTCCCAATGACCAAGGATGAAGGATTTTATTTTTTCATGTTGTATGCAAAAGAATTTACAATTTTATAGAGATTTCAACTACACCCAACACTCTCACCTTACAAAACTATCATATTATCCCTAGGATCCATGTATACGACCAATGACCTAAATTGATCCTTAACTCCAAACATTCCCAAAAAACTCTATGAAAATTTTACCTTTTCAACACCCATTTTCCCCTTCTTTAACATACCAAAATCTTTGATACTATTGTTTTGAACAAATTGTCCTAACTCTTGACTATCCTTTGTCAAAAATTCCTCAAAACATGCCTTTAAAAAATAAATTATACTAAGATCCTTCTCTCTAACTCCAAGACTCTCAAAATTCTTCACAAATGTGTCTAATCCAAGGATTATCCAATCAATTTGACCCTCAGACCTTCACAAACATAAAAGCCCCAATTTGGCCCAAACAACCCTTAAATATAGGTATTTCTAAATGTCTCACTTAAAAACACTATTGAAACCAAAAAATTATTGTTTCACCATAAAACATGCATATGAAGATAATTCCAAATCTTGAAAATACCCCTTGTTCAATTAGATTGCTCGCTGCTGCTCCCAACCAAGCAATTTCATCAATTTCCTTGCACTAACTCAGTGATCACCATTCCAATTCACACTATCTTCATAAATTCATTTTAGTATTATATTTTACATGTTAAATAGGCATCATCCCATGAGAAATAGTCATCAAACATTCATGGAATGAACCTTGACATCAAAGTTGAACCAAACTGTTATGGAAAATAGTTAATTCAAAGTGACAGTAAACACTAATGATAATATTGAAACCAAAAGGATCTTCAAATAATTCAATTTTTTTTAAAAAGGTACTATAATTATCCCTAATGCATTATAAACCCAATATAACTTCTATGAATTCAAAACTATTCAATGAACATATAGAAATAATCAAAATTCTAAGTTTTATTGTACTTTTACTGAGACAATCTGTACACAGGCATCTCTATGTCGCACAATGATGATTACCATTGTTATATAATTCATAATATCTCCCCCCAAATGATTTGGATTGGTTTCATGGGTTGTTAATGGTTAAAAACTTACTAAATTATCTTTCCCACCAAAATTCTAATTAATCATTAAATTTAAACATTTGAATTTTCAAATTTAGTAAAATGACTTAATTCTAACTTAGTTTGAAAACCATTCACCCCTATGGTTTTCAAAAACATTATTGAGCATTCCTAATGTCTAATATACCCCCTAGACACTACATATTCATTATTTCTATGATTTTAGTCCTAAGGTCCCTATCAGGGCCTTCAAGACATTACACAATTTTATTACATTCATTGTCCTTATACATTACAATTGGCCTTAATACATTGTAGTTCATTTAATTTGTCTTCCGTGGCTTCATATCCCCTTGGTGACCTATTTATGTCTTCATCATTTTATTTTTCTTCTTAGGTGTCCCTGCACCAAATTGCCAGGCCCAAAGAGTTCTTGTCCGTAGAAATATCACCCTTCAAATCATTGAGTTTCTTAACCTCATATTCACCTTATACCTTCACTAATTATAACTTATCTAAAGATTCAAAATGTGAATTAGCTTCCTTCAATAAATTCTCCAACTACCCTGAAGTTGATTCATTTTTATTCATTGCATAGGTAGGTGAGATCTTGCACAAGAATTGAGATGCAAGAGTAAGTAACTCACTTTCTTTTGTATGCCTCTTCAAGATCTATTTTCTTTCTCTAGTATGTGCTATAGTGGAAATATCCATCAATTTTTCAGGACTAAGAGCATCCAATTGGATTGGACCTTTAATTTTCATGTCCTTTGCAATGTCTTTTTCTCCAACTGCCTTAGTATTATCTCTTACCACCTATTTAATCTCAACCTTTACCTCGAAACCCTTCTATTCAACTACTTGATGAATTTGATCTTTCACTGTTTCTTCCTCTTTTATCTTCTTTGTATTTTCATATTTTTGGTCCTCATATTTATCTTTTTTTATTCATCCTCCTTTTCTTCCATATCAAGATCATATTCTCCCTCTTTTATTGTAGGTTTATAGTTATGAACTCTGGGAATATATTCCTCTTTATCATTACCAATAGAAAGTTTACTAGGGACAACATAAATGAAGATGTCTAGCTCATCAGTAGTAATCTAGAATAATGTGTTCAATGGTTCATCAATTTTTTCATCATTCTTCTCTGTAACCTCATACTGCTTCCTCATTAGAATTTGTCCCATTAGCTTCTTCTTTTTCCTATTTAACCTCATCTATTTTCCAAAGAATAAGCCTATTAATCCTTGACTTCCAGTTAGCCTCTATATTTTCTTCCTCAAGTAGAATGTCTACTTCCTCCTTAGAAATAACAAGGAATAAATTCACCCAAGTCAATTCTCTAATTTCCTTATCTTTTTTCTGTGATGTCAATCTCCTAGCTTCAAGAATATCAAATAGATCATCAGAGAGGTCCCCTTTGATCTCATCCAATGCTCTATTATACTTGTTTAAATATATTATTACTCCTTCCTCCAATTTTATTTTTTCACTCTCATCATATAAATTTTAATACTTCTTCAATCAAACTAATATGCCATGATGTGTCATGTTCTTCAAAACATCATTACATGAAAAAAGTGGTTTACCAAAAATAATCATGGGTTCCCGAGCCTTAGAATCACTCTTAAGTGTTGTACCACTCACCAATTTAGCCTCCTTAGCTCCTTCATCTCTCAACTCCTTCATAACATCATCTAAATATGTTGCCTCATCTCTTTCATCACCCTTGTATCCTGTATATTTCCTTTTTCCTTTTTCCTTAACTATCTTTCTTGTGGTATACTAATTCTTAATTGATTTGGATTGTGTGACCTTTTGTGTAGATTGTTTAGGTGTTTCTATTTTCTTTCCAAATTTCTTCTCTAATAAACTAACAAAAGATTCTACTAAACTCCTTATTTCTCTATCTCTGGATGATAATACAAAGGCTATGTATGCAAGAGGGGTATCTGCATCAACATTAATAGGATCTTCTGAAACCTTTTCTTTTCCCTTTTTCTTTTTCTTCTCTTGAAATTTATGTCTTGCTTCTGCCATATGTTTCTTAGTGAATCCCATCATCTCTCCAACCATATCAGCTTGGTTTTTTATTTTCCTTCTCTTATAGGTCTAGTAATCTACTCATGAACTTTAAGACTCTTCTCAACATATGTATTGAACCTTTGCACAATCTTGTCTAATGGTTTTTTCAAGATCTTTTCAACATATGCCTCAATAAGTTGACCATCTACCTCAAATCCATAGGCATCAACCAATATTTTCTAGTGTCTGTTGCGTCCATCCAACATGTATCAATATCTACCAAGAACAAAATATTGTCCTCATACTTTGTCACAATTTTAGGTGGGATTTTGTACCTTAACTGCATCGATTCTTGAAATATTGTAAAGCATACCCATACAAAACTCCTAGCTGAATGATATCCTAGCATGCCATATAATTATTTGATCTAAAATACAACTATTTTATCCTCTTTCCACTTTACATTGCCTACTCCAGGAAAGTAATTGATAAAATAGAAAATAAAATACACACCAAAAGGGATCCATACTTGAATATTTGACTCATGTACTTCTTTATCTTCTCCAAGTTCTTCATAAGCTAATCTATTAATGCTTCATAGATGTCATAGTATTCATTTTATTTCACCATTTTGTATGCCACATATATGATAGTACTTGAGATACATTTTTCTCTATTAGAATGAAATAAATTGTAGCCAAGAACCATAGATACGAACTTCACATCCAATTATAAAATATTATTTTTTGCAATTTCTCATTTGTCCCACTGAGAACCAACTAACCTAGTGACTATATCCTTCTGAATAGGTTTTAGGATTGACACTACACACCACTATCACAAAATCCTATAACAACCTTAAGATCTTCCTTCGTTATCTTGTACGATTTGTCAAGCCACATAAATTGATTGTGTACTCTACTCAACACATACCGAAACCAATATACTTCAAACAAATTTGGGAACTCTATGGTCTCTAAAAAATCCTTTACTCCCAATACCATATACTCATCCTTCAAGACTGAATTGTTAGAGATGTCTTTGAATTGTTGTGCAATTTCTCTGTCTCCCAGTTCTTCTAGGTTATAATGTATATAATCCCTAATGTCTTCAACGCGTAAAACACTATAAGAAACATATTAAAATGCACCTTTAGGTTCATTCTTAGTTTTTTGTGTGGGTGTTTCTTAAATACTGGCCTAGGACATTCTGTAACATCAACTACTCCAGGTGTATCCGTGATTTATTCTTCAAAAACCAAATTGTGCAACGTAAAATACCTTTTTGATAAATTTAAGGTTGAGCTTGAAATCATTCTAAATCACTTTAATCTTCTTCCAAATCACCTTTAACTATTGTGAAAACTCTTCTTCAATTCACAAGGTGTAGAATGAATACAAAAAATTCATTTTTTCTACTTCACATGTTCAAAAAGTAGATAACAATTAATGCATTATTTTTTAACTTCAAGTTGTCTAAGAACAGAGGATTGAAAATCCACTTTTGATCCTTCAGATCATCAACAAATTTCTTGCGAATGATACAACATGACATAAGTTCATTTATTCATCTGAATATTCTGATCAAATTCACAGCTTTATCCAATTCAGGGGCCAGGTAAGGATTTTCATGAAAAATACCCTTAAATCAATATCTAATTCACTTTTTGATGAAATATTCACACCAAATTTTAGTGTAATATTTCCAGTAGCATCTATCCGTTCGTTTCTAATGCATGTCTTTCTTATTTCCATCTTAACTTCATCAACATTAATTATTTTCTTTTATTTATCATTCTACACACTGTTCCTTTCTACGGAACCTCTTACATTCTTGTATCTATGTAATTCCTAGCAATATGACCAGAATTCTTGCAATTAAAACATGTCACATTTTCATACCTTTTGTTTGTTGGACTTTTCCTTAGTCTGCACTGCTTCACAATATGTCCAAATTTGTTGTATTTCTAACAGGTTATGTTCCTCTGGTTTACAAAATAATTCACCTTTGATCTACATTCATTTGATTTGTGTCCATAGTTGTAGCAAGTGTAACAATATCTAGAAAATGATGTTCTATTAGGTTTTTTTTGTACTCTTTCACTCTATGTCAAAATTTGTTACATGAAAAGAATTTGCAATCAAAATTTGATTGCCTCAAAGGTGTCTTCTTACATTATCCAGTCAAATTATTAGATACAATGATTTTCTCACCTGATCCACAAGTTTCTCCTTTATCAAACGAGAGTCCTTGAGAATTTCCTTTAGGTATTTGAATTTCAAGTTGTGCATCAATATTCGGCAAACTATATTTAAAATTTCCTTTGAATTCATTATCTATTTCAAGTTCACTCCTACGAACTTAATTAACCCTTTCAAGTTCTTGCTCTTTAGTTCTACATTCCTTAAGATTGATCTGCAATTTTCAAACTTCACTATTTAGTTTGTAACATTATTAAGTTTTTTCCTTCAAGGTTTGTTAAATATTTTTATTTACTTCAATATCCTTGGTAATCTTTAGTACTAACAATTCCATTTCATGTTTCAAATTATCTATGTCTTTTTTCATTTGTTCACATTCTTCTGGTTTTAATTTTAAGGCTTGTGAGTCATCTTTTTGCTTCAACTATTAAACAAGATCTTTTCTCTTATCTCTAGATTTTTCCAATTGTTCCTTCATATTCTAAATTAAAATTTTAGCATCCTTAAACTTCTTTTCCAATTCCAAGTCATGAGAATTTAATTTTTCAAGATCTTCAAATTCATTCAAGAATTTTCACTGAGTATTTCTAGAAACTGTTAGATCTTCCATCAAGACCTTCCTCAAGCAGTTAGATTTCTTCCAAGGAAAAAAGATCTCATACAAATTGTTAGTATTTAGATATAGTGATGTGGAGGGGTGTGGTTAAATAGACGTTCCAAACTATTTATCTCTACCAAATTGGCTCACTTTTCAAATACAAAACACACATTGAGGCTCACTGCCATAAAAAATATTTCATCTACAAAAGTGAACTTAGAAATAACATCAACAGTGCTTGAAGAGGTCCATGGAAGTTCCAAATAAATATTCTTATCTGATAGTTGAATCTATGATTACTAATATTATATTCATACATACCATAACACTAACATATACAACAATCACATCATCATAGTCATCATAAAAAAATGATCTTATATATATCCATAATCAAATATAATAACTCTCACTGTCGGTCTTATAAACAAAATATATAGTGTGTGAAGTGTCGGCTAGATCTCAGCTCAAAATGTGTTCCTAACCTCGAACAAAAGAATAGGTGTCATCACACATGTCATCCCTATCATATCCAACAATCAAACTGATAGGAGCATAAATCCGATAGGATCATTGATTGATCCAATACCCAATTGTCTTTGTTCTTTACTGCACTATGTATACCAAATAGTCAAAAAGATGTAACTCGATCAAATGATAATATAAACTATTGTGGTCATAAAAAAAAGTACATAATACCTTTTTGAAGCTCCTCTAATGTTTGCAGTACAAAAATTGATCATACACTCACTTAGCGATCCATATACTCAAACATGTATAGTGGGTCTCGTATTCCATACATAGCCAAGTTTGTAGTGTATCCTTCAGTATCATCACATCATAGAAATTAACCAATTTAATAGTATATATTTTCCATCAATAACAACATACAACTGCTATATTATCATCTCTTCCCAAGAAATCTTTCCTAATGTGTATTGGAAAGTAGTGCATAATTTTTTTACATTTTTAATAGAGTACTGGAAAGGTTCAATAATATTAACACTCCCTATGAGCTATGGTACTGGGAACCTACTTGTATTAAATGTTATAGATTATTTTGAAGAAAATTATACATCAACAAAGATGAATAAGATAGAGGAATATTTCTTTGTTACTCCATAAGAGGTATGGTTCTTACAAATGTTACAGAAAAGGCCTTAGAATGATTTAAAAAAAAAAGATATTAGCATCCATTGAAATCTAGAGTCACACTAAAGAGGAACTTAAAGAATGCATTACTAAAGGTGACCCCAAAAATTTTGAAGAGGAAAATGAACCAAGATAAGAAAAATGAACTGGGGAAAACAAATGAGAAGAAACCTCTAAAATTGAGCAAAGTATGTCCAAAGGAATAATTTCACAAGATTAGATCATTGGATATAAACATGACGGATTATGGACAAAAGGAAGGCTTGTGAAGGCAAGTGACAAAGTGAATATTTTTCTCTTACCTAAGATAGAATCCAAATCTATTTCATATTCTAGTTAGGATAAAGGATGGTTGAAGGAAATGGAAGAACTTGATAAAATTGAGAAGAAATAGATAAGAGAACTTGTTTCTAAACTAGTAGATAAAAATGTTATTTGAACTAAATGGTTGTTCCAAAAGAAGTTGAATGAAAGTGGAGTAGTGAGAAGAAATAAATCTACAGTGGTTTGTGAGAGATATTCTAAACTGGAAGGTATTAATTTTGAGGATACTTTTACTCCATTTCCTAGGTTCGAATAAATCATTATTTTTCTTGCATTTGTATCTCACAATAAATTTAAGGTATATGAGATGGATGGAAAGTCAAAATTTCTCAATAGGAATGTAGAATTGTCCTTGAAGACGTCTATATTGAGTATCCTAATGGTTTCTACTTGAAAAAAAAATGAACATGGTGTGAAAAATCAATAAGGCATTATATGATCTCAAACAGGCCCCTAGAGCTTGGTATGTAAGGTTAGACAAATAAGTACTTCAACAAGGTTTCAAGAATGGTACCATTTATAGCAATTTGTACTCTAAAGTTGATGACAGACTAGTGATATTTTTGTGTAGATTGATGATATATAATCTTTCCTAGAGATGATAGTGGATGCCAATGTTTTGCAAAAAAAATTAAAAAGGAATTTGAGATGTCAATGATTGGTCAGTTATCCTTTTTCCTTAGACTAAAAGTTACTCAATTAGAGGATGGTATCTTTATTTTACAAACCAAGCATATGAAATAAATGTTAAAAATATTTGACATGGAAAATTCCAAACCAATGAGTACCCCCATGGCTATTAGTTTCCAATTGGGAAAGAATAATGAATCTCTAGAGATTAGGCTCTCTATAGATCAATGATTGGATGAATACTTTATTTGACTTCTTCTAGATAGGATATTATGCATGTTGTATGCCTAGTTTCCAAATTTCAAGATAATCTTATGTGAGCTCATGACAAGGATATTAAATGATATTCATATATTTGGAAATAAATTTGAAGTATGAATTGTCATACAAAAAGGACAATGACTTCTCTTTTAAGGCCTATATTGATGCTAATTAGGTTGGATGTGTGGATAAAAGTAGAATAACTAGTGGAAGTGCATTTTTCCTAGGAGACACATTGGTCTCATAGTTTAGCAAGAAACAAGGCTCTGTGTCTTTATCTATTGCAGAAGTTGAGTACATTGTTGCAGTATCTTGCTACACTTAGGTGATTTAGATTAAGTAGACATTGAAGGACATCAAAGTGATGTATGAGAAATCCAATTCTATAATGTGTGATAATATAAGTACTATACTTTTTTAAAATAATCTAGTGACATATTCAAGGACTAAACATATATCCATCTAGTATAATTTCCTAAGGTAAAAATTTGCAAATAAGGATATTAGACTAAAGTATTTAGATACAAAGGCTTAGATTGTATACATTTTTACCAAGGTATTGTTAAAAGGTACTTTTGAGTATGTTAATCAAAAGTTACAAGTTAGTTGAGTTGATTCTATTAATTATATGCATAAGTTGGTGCATATTTCTAGGGGGATAAATTCAAAGTATGTCTTTGTCTCATGGAATGATGTTATAACTACTTATAGGTGTAGCAGGTAGCTTGGTTGAAAGAAGGAAAGTTTTAATAGTATAGAAGAGAAGGTGAATAAAAGTAAAAAGGAAGGGGGAGAGATATTTATAGTATGGTACAACAAAAGGCACTTTTTCCTTGATGTCAAAGGATGAGAGATATATCTAAGGGGTTATAAAAGTTGATAAAATAATGTGTTGACTTGTAGGGTGTTGCCATTAATGAAAATGGTGGAGATAGTTGTCATTATGTGTTGTCCTTAATGTAAACCTAATATATGAAAATATGTGTGAGGTGATTGATGATGAAGATGATTGATACTAGTTGATACATGTAGTATTTTAATTATCATGCCAATGTTGCTAGTTATTGGAAATTGTTGCTAAGATGACTATATAATAGTTAGTGATATGGAAGGAGATAATATTCTACAAAAGGATTTTATTTTATGAAAGGACAAAATATTGAAATATGGAAGGATAGACTCTGGTTCTATATGTAATAGTGGAGATTAGTTTCTTTCAGATAACATGAGATAATGTTGGTTCCAAAAATATGTAGTCTATAGAGATCTCCTAAAGTGAGAATTTGTAGAAGAGTTTGTTTTAGAAAACTAAAAATAAATGCTTTGTATTATTCCACATTTGAGAATTTGGTCTTCAAACTTTTAGCACATTTTATGATTTTTTGTACATTATACTACAACCTTTCCACATCCTTGGTATTACAAGCAATTGTTAGTAATAACTGAGAGGGGGGGGGGGGGGGGTGNGGTTGAATCAGTGGCTTCAAAAAATAATCCTTAAACTTAACCACCAATTAGTAAATCTTAGATTATTAAGTCCCTACAAGATGCATGCCATGAAATACTAATAATGATTTAACTGTCTATCAGTTTCCCTTTTTTGGCCTTATTCTCCTTGATTACTGATAAGCAATAAAAACTATTTACCGACACTCAGTATATATGCAAAGTGTACCGATCAATCTAGAAATGCATATGTGAAATGTAAAACAGTAAAGTAATAAACCATACACACATAACACATAGATTTTAACTTGGAAATCCTGTTAAGGGAAAAATCCACTGGGACCGGTACCCCAGATTTTCACTCTTCTGAAGTGAGCGTTGTTAGGATCCAACCCTGTTAAAGGTTACAAACACACTGTTAGGTGTGACCTTTTTAGAGGATTTTAAACATAGAGGTTGTCACTTAGTATCGGGCATCTATTTGCTACCATCCTTGAATTAGCCTCCTTCTTAGACTGTCAATAGGCTTTAGGAAAATCTTGCTACCATCCTTGAATCAGCCTTCTTCTTAGACTGTCAATAGGTATCTGGCAAGTCCAATCCTACTTTAATGAATCAACCTTTTTGGGACTCCTTGGGATGTACCTCAATATATAAAAGACTGTTAAGTCCTGCTCTGTTAAGAGACTTGATGCTTTAATGGTTAAACTGAAACACAATGACCTGTTTCTAATGCAACTTTGAATTGTAGATTTTTAGATCTATTTAAGTACATTACCTCTCTGATCAATGTATCAATTCAATTCTTTGTGCTCCACACTTTTTGCTCTGTGATGTTGTGCTTCACTATTTGTCAGTGTCTGCAGAATTCTTTAGCTCTCCTTCAACTTGATTGATTAGGACTGTATGAAGTTATCCCTTCATTAGTTTCTCTTCAGAATCCTCTTATTATTCACTCCCCTTTCATGTGATGTGGAAATGAATTAAGCTTGTCTCTCATATAGACATGATATTCACCATTTCTTGATTCTTGATTCTTGATTCTTGATTCTTGGCGTGAAAAACAATCCAGCCAATCTGTTTTAAAGCATAACTCCTAGTTTATCTTGTAGTTATATTTTTTCCAACTATACAAATCTTCTTTAAATCAATCACTTAACTGTGGTCAAATAAAGCAATGAAAATAACAAGTTAAGTCTATTTTTAGCTCTTGCCAGCTAGATATTTTGTCTTTTTCTTTACTCTCTATTCTGTTGGTCAACTCTGTAGTTAGTCATCGGTGACAACTGCTAATTCTGTCGGTGTGACTCCAGTCAGCTTCAGGATCTATGTCCGTCGGGCATCATTGGATTTTACTCGTCAGGCAACTCTATTTTCAGCTCGTCAGGCATCCTGTGATTTTGCTTTGTTAGGAAACACTATCTTTTGCTTGTCGGGTATCACTGTGACTTTGGTTCTTTCTCTTTACTAATGGTGTGCACTCTGTCAGTGTTATCTATCACTTAGTGAATACTTGACTTTTATGCATTGCTGAAAGCATAATCTTTGTTCCATTGATTCTCTGAAGTCTTTGGAATTATATACATGACTATACAGATGATATCAAGTTGACATCAATGATAATACAAACCATTAACTGATTTAATGTCTTGCATTATCTTCAACTTAACATTATCAAACATTCAATTAGTTACATGTCATCAATCTCTCCCTTTGGCATTGATGGAAACAAACTTATATTATCATACTATACTATTTCTAATACAATATGAAATACAATTTATTGAGATTCATCAAACTACCAATCTTTGTTTGATAACCGATAAAAGTGTCTCACCACTAGTAATCTCTGTGTTAGCTTAGATTTGATTCTTCTAGTTCTCTGTGTTTCTTGTTCTGATGTGTTGCATCCTTTCCTTGTGTCAATATCTCTCTTTTGATTGTTCTTCTTCTTTGATGTCTCTATATCTTGTCAACAACTCTCCCTTTGTATTAACTCCTTTATACAAACTCTCTCCCTATGGATATGATCTCTCCCTGTTGGAGTAATCTGATAATGGATAATCTTTCTTCTTGTTCTGAAGACTGTGATAATATGGAAACTTTCTCTCCCTTTCACATTAATGCCAAACAAATATCTTACAGATATCTGACATTAATGTCAAGTGATATTTTCTCTCCACCCATAATATATTCATTGAATTTCCCTTATCCATCAGCAATAAAATAATAAGTCTGGTGCTCGATTCTGGTATATACCTTTCTGTATATAGATGTATCTTTGAAGTTCATTTTTTTTCTCGCATCAACATGAATGATATTCTGGTAATATATAGGCTAATGCAGCCTTCAGTCTTTTACTAATGGGTAGACAAGGGTTTGACCCCTAGTCTCTTTCTTAGGTACTCAAACGTATCCTTGGGCAGTGGCTTGGTGAAGATATCAGCTAATTGTTCTTTTGATTTCACATACTCAAGTATCACCTCTTTTTCTTGAACTTGGTCTCTTAAATAATGATACTTAATTGCAATTTGTTTAGTCTTAGAATGCATGAATGGATTCTTGGAAATGTTTATTGCACTAGTGTTATCACAATAGATAATCACTGGTTGTAAGATCTTCATATGCATACCTTCCAATAACTATTTGATCCATGCAATATTTGAGTAGTTTGCAGCAGAAGCAACATATTCTTCTTCTGCAGTAGACTGGGAGATGCATCCTTTCTTCTTGTTAATTCATGTGACAAGTCTATCACCCATAAAGAATGCTCCTACATTTGTGTTCTTCTGGTCATCAAGATTTCCAGCCCAATCAGCGTCGATAAACACCTTAAGTTCAAATTTTCCTTCTCTTCTATACCATAAGCCAAATTCTTCAGTATTCTTCAAATATCTTAAAATTCTTTTTGCAACAGTCATATGTGATTCCTTGGGGTTAGCAGAAAATCTAGCAATAATTCCTACTACATGTGCAATATCTTGTTTGTACATACATGAGTTTTCCAATCATTGATCTGTACAAAGTCTGATTTACCTCTGTTGTCTTGTCTTCCTTTGTTAACTTACATCCAGTAGCCATCGGTGTTCCAACTGGTTTGGAATCTTCCATCTTGAATATTTTTAGGACCTCTTTGATGTATTTAGACTGAGTAATGAAAATACCTTCACTTTGTTGAATGAGTTGTAGACCAAGAAAGAACTTGATCTCTCCAAACATAGACATCTTGAATTATTTTCTCATCTCATCAGCAAATGATTTGCATAGCATATCATTGCCTCTAAATATAATGTCATCAAAAAATATTTTAGCAATCAAAGTGTTAGCATCAGTATCTTCTTTTAAATAAAGATTACTATTTTCAATAGTCCTTATGAATCCAATACTTATTAGATAGGAATTAAGTCGTTCATACCAGGCTCTAGGAGTTTTTTTTAATCCATACAAAGCTTTGTGAAGTCTACATACCATGTTCCTCTTGTCTGGATCTACAAACCCTTCTGGTTGTTCAATGTATACCTCTTCTTCAAGTATTCCATTTAGGAATGCTGACTTGACA
>MU228062.1:273648-287244 GCA_018584345.1 Thuja plicata | reverse complement strand
AGATACAATATTTTATAGATTGGGTAGTTGGATCAACAACTAATAATATGAACTTGGATGTACCATTTTTTTAAAAATTAATAAAGATAAGTGCTTTTTCTTTCATATGTGGGAATCGATTTAATTTCATTTTCAATTAGTCCCTAGGATAAAATCTTTTAATTTTCTTCAAAGTGATAGATGTTGCATACTTTTGATTAAATTTATAGTTTTATTATCAATTGGTCTTTCATCTTGCATTGTTAATTTCTATTGATTTTTGGCCACAATCAATTGATCTATCATTTGAAAAGTTAAATCCAACTGAAATAGTTGTGGATTTATCTTGAGATACATGCTCATTTGAACACCATTAAAGTGATATGTTTCTTGCAAACTGTCTCTAAGTTTGTACGTAGGGTTGAGATGATTTTGTCTCTATTACCCGTGATAGAATAAGGAACTGATCTACTCATTAATTAGATTATGGTTATTCAGTTTATTGTTTAAGGTTTTGTGACATCCTATCCATATATTCTTTTCCATTTATAGATATATTTTCTTAACATTCTTTCAATTACTCAAAGTATTTCAGTATTACAATTTATGATATATTGCTTTCAGATAGATTTATTTCAAGTGCCTTTGTCATACTTGAGAGAGAGGATTTGAGATGTGTTCTATCTGCTATAAAAGCATGGGACTTGAAGGATCATTTTAAAGTATAGGCTTACCAGCCTTGGTTTCGCAGAGCCAGAATTGCAGAAGGTCCAACCTTTCCTTGGTCAAATCTTCTTAGTTGGCCAAATCATTTGGGTTTCCCAGGATTGGATTCACATGTCCATAGGAAATCCAATTTGTTTATTTGAGAACCAACATATTGGTGACTCGGCTGGGTAGAGTTACTCACAATAAGTATTGTAAAGTTATCCAAAGTTTCAGATTTTGCAGATTAGAGAACACTTGTACCAATACTCTCTACTAGAAGGATGAATCTAGAAGACCAACAAACAACATTTCCTCTTAGGATTGCGTAATACTGAGAGGGGGGTGAATCAATATTACAAAACTTTAAATTAAACTTAAACCAATTTCAAATAAACCATAAGATTGTTGAAATGAAAAGAACATAAGAAAATAACACACAACTCATAAAACCATTATTTCTTGTTGAGGAAACCCTGGCCAAGGGAATACCCTAGTGGGGATGGTACCCACAAGCATGCATTAAAGTATAATTTCCCTCTTAGCAGACCTAGCCTTGCTAGGAGCTGAGTATTACAAAGTAAATTTCCTTGTTAAAGGAACCTTGGTAAAGGTATACAACACCCTATTAGGGGTGTATAGAGCTTACAACTCTTACAACCAATAGTTCTGTTACAATGTGTTCTCAGTAATGAACAAAAAAAAGCATATGCAATGCTTAGATAGTTCCAGTTGTATCTCTCAATAATAGCTATCAACCTCTGATCTCACATCTACCATCAATCATCTCTAACATCTCTTTCACATCTTTGCTTTACAAAATTTTCTTGATATATATATGTTTTACATCATTTAGTAGGCTTTCAAATACAATACAAAATATAATAAATACTTATACAAAAAATAAATACAATGTCTGTTAGAATGAACTTAGAATAACTGAGAGGGTGGGTGAATCAGTTATCCTCAGGTCTAGATGTACCAATCTAAACTTTATACCACTTTAAACAAACCAGATCAGCTCGACAGTAACAGCATAAGTAAACAACATAAATATTCAGTTTACTGTTTAAATGTAATCATCTTGTAGAAACTTAACAGTAAAACACAACATAAACATTGACACAAGTTGACACCAGTATTTAATGTGGAAACCCAAATTGGAAAAAACCACCAGTAACATGCTACCAAATTTTCACTCTTCTAAAGTGATCTCTGCTAGGAGCCAACCCTATTAAAGGTTACAAAACACATTGCTAAATGTGACCTGGTTAAAGGATTTAATCACCCTGTTAGGAGTGGCCTTGTTAGAGGTCTTAGAAAATTCCACCTGAATGTCACCTTGCTCAAAGGATTTATACAATGACTGCTAGCTCAACTTGGTTAAAGGATTTTGACTGATACAATGGTTAGAAAGTAATCAACAGGTGTGATCTAATACATACAACTTACTTTGCAAATCTAGATCCAATTCATCTCTTATACTAATTCACTAAGTGGCCTCCATTCTCATTTCAATCTTCAGATCTGCTTGAAAATCTATCTAGCAATCACTTTCGCAACTCTATGCTTCTTTGTTCAGCCTTCTCTGCTAGATCATGCCAATCAGTCAATTAACCATGCAATCCTCTTGCATACACTTTTCAAATGCATCTACACACCACTACTTGAATAGCCCCTTGAGGTTATCTTATACCTCTTCATCTAGGTAAAATAAATCTTTACCTCTTAGTCAAGATCGCAGATCTTAGATTAGGTAAGATCCAATAGATCTTTCCATCATTTACATTTAATTTACCTCTCCAAAGTAATCACTATTTAAATCTTGGATCCATGAACTAATTACGGTTACCTATGCATTTAAATAGTGTGCACCAATTGTGCTTATCCTTAAATAACTTTACATATCCCAATAAATTCAATTATGTTGGCGAGAGATATTAAATCTCAACAATTACCAAAATACTGATGCTTGGCCAACACTATGTTCTTCCACTTGGTCATCACTGTTTTCCTTGGCAATTTACTGGCTCTCGGTCGGCACTTAGAAATTATGGTCGACATACACTGGTGCTCAGTCGACACAAACTTCGCTCGACATATACTATTTCCAGTAAACTGCCATCTTGACTTAGTTTGATAGATAAACAACACATTACTTTTCCAATGTGTCAACTGATCAAGTACCCTTGTAATTTCTCATAACTCAACCATTTCACTTGGTCTTCTTGTTATTCTTGCCTTCAAATCTTCTTCAACAATCAATAGATATTTTAGTCAAACAAATAGAAATAGTCTCACCAGTTAAGGTTTGACATCAATGACAAAACAACAATTTTTACATTGTAGCTTTCCAACAATCTCCCTCTATTGCATTGATGACAACACTAAACTTTAAAACAATAATTTTACAAACATAGTTACCCTACAATCCAAAAAGTTTGCCTGTGTTCCTTGATATGAACAAATATTCATTAATGTCTTTAGCTTCATTTTGATTCTCATCTTGTAAAACATTTTTCCCTCTGTGTCTGTAATCACACTAAAAATATTTCTAGTTATGTTCATCTGTAGACTCTATCTTTCAGTAAACTCTCCCTTTTTCTCTAAGTCTAGTAAATTCTCCCTCTTTCAGTAAACTCTCCCTCTTTAACAACAATGCCAAAGACGTTGACATCTTCATCATGCAGATTCTTCTGTTATAACTCAGTATCATGTTGTTCCTATCATCTTTCTTATGACTGATCCTGTTTTCTATCCTTGTCTATCTTTCACAACTTTAGGCAACATCCTAAAGTGTGACTTCCTGTGCATCAATGTGTCAAATATTCTAAATATAACATTTGATGCAATATTTCCATTCTGAACTAATTAGCCTCAGTTAGGGGAAGCACCCCTAATTTACCTTGCAGATACTCATGAGCATCCTTGGGTAGTGCTTTTGCAAATATGTGTGCTAACTGTTCCTTAATATGCACATATTCCAGTCTCACTTCCTTGCTTTGAACTAGCTCCCTCAAGTAATGATACTTGATAGCTATATAATTTATCTTAGAGTGAATCACAGGGTTCTTAGAAATATTAATGGCACTCGTGTTATCACAATATATAACAACTGGTTCTATGATATCCTCTTTCATACCTTTCAGTAGTATCTTCAACCACACAATATTAGAGCAGTTGACTACTGCTGCCACATACTCGGCTTCAGCTGTAGATTGTGAGCTGCAATTTGGTATCTTGCTTGTCCATGAAACCAATCTCTTTCCTAGGAGAAATGCACCACATGTGGTGCTTTTCCTGTCATCAACATTTCCAGCCCAATCAGAGTCAATGTAAACTCTGACCTCAAAATTATCATTCTTTTTGTAATACAGACCATATTCACCTGTTCCTTTCAAATATCTCAGAATTCATTTTACTGCCATCATATGAGTTTCCTTGGGATTGGTAAATTTTTTTTCAATAATTCCAACAGCCAGAGCAATATCAGGTCTGATGTGTACAACATATTGTAGCTTTCCAATCATTGACCTGTAAAGGGTTTGATTCACTTCTTTTGTATCAAAATTTTTTGTTAACTTATGTCCAGTAGCCATAGGTTTACTCACTGGTTTTGATTCTTCCATTCCAAAAGTTTTTAGTATCTCCTTGACATATTTTGATTGATTAATATAGATACCATTCTTCATTTGATATATTTGTAGGCCAACAAAGAATTTGATTTCACCGAACATAGACATCTCAAATTTAGTTTGCATCTCGTTTGGAAATGTTTGGCATAACACATCTTGTCCACCAAATATAGTGTCATCAACAAAAATTTTAGCTAATAAAGTACCTTTATTTTGTTCTATCTTCAAATACAGATTGTTGTTGTTATTGGTTCTTGAAAATCCAATCTTTATCAAATAATTGTGCAATCTCTCATACCATGCTCTTGGTGCTTGCTTTAGTCCATATAGTGCCTTGTGTAGTCTGCAAACCATGTTCCTCTTGCTTGGTTCAACAAATCGATCAGCTTGTTCAATGTACACTTCTTCTTCTAATATTCCATTTATAAATGATGAATTTACATCCATCTGATAAACTTTAAAACCTTTGTAGGCTGCATATGCAAGTAAGGTTCTGACTCCTTCCAATCTTGCAACTGGGGTGAATATTTCTTCATAATCAATTCCTTCCTCTTGTGCATAACCCTTGCATACCAGTATAGATTTATTCCTTGTTACTTCTCCATGTTCATTCATCTTGTTTCTGAATACCCACTTAGTACCAATTACATTTTTGTCATTCATCCTAGGTACAAGTCTTATTCTTCTCAATCTGATCAATCTCTTCATTCATGGCTTGTATACAATCTTCATTTTCTAAGGCATATTTTATTGTTTTAGGCTCAAAATCACATAACAAGCATGTACTGTCTCTCAACTTACTTCTTGTCATAACTGTAGAATCCTTTAATGCTATGATTTGATCAGATTTGTGGTGCCTTATCACATACTTTGCTAGAGTAGGTTCTTTATTTTCTTTAGATTCATTATTCTCATTCAATTCAGGTTGATTCTTTGTCTCGACATCTCCATCAGATAGCTCGGTAATTACCTCTTGTTGACCGGAAACCTCATTCTGTGACTCGGCATGTGCTAGCTATTTCTCAGCAACCTCATTCTTAGGTTCAGGTAATACATTAGAGTATTCCTCATCCAGATAGACAAATGATTTGTAACTTGCAAGTTCATGTGTTCTTTCTGCTTCATTTCTTTCTGCATATTCATCAATTCTAACATTTGCACTTTCCACAAGTTTGTTAGTTTTAGAATTCAAATACTTATATGCTTTACTTTTAGTTGAATAGTCAAGAAATATGCCTTCCTCACCTTTAGCATCAAGCTTTCCATTTATGTTATCCTTCAGTATGAAACATTTGCTTCCAAAAACTTTGAAATATCTTACATTAGGTGCATATCCATACCATAGCTCATAAGGTGTAGCATTAGTACCTTTCTTGACTTTTACTCTATTCAAGGTATAGACTATTGTACTTATAGCTTCTCTCTAATATTTATGTGCAACATTTTTCTCCATCATTACTGTTCTGGCATAGTCCATGATAGATCTATTTCCTCTTTCAGCAATACCATTCTATGGTGGTGTCCTAGGTGCAAACATCTGTCTTTTTATACCTTGGTCATTGTAGAACATGTTAAACTCATTGGAAATAAACTTGCCTCCTCGATCACATCTCAAACATTTCAGACTTTTGCCTGTCTCCTTTTCAACTTTTGCCAAGTACAACTTAAATAACTGGAATGCATTAGACTTTTCCTTGAGAAACATAAAAGTCATCATTCTAGAGTAATCATCAACAAATAGAATAAAATATTTATCTCCACAGTAACTTTTCTCACCAATGGGACCACAAAGGTCAGTATGAACCAATTCCAGAATTTCCTCAAAAGTATGAGTCTTTCTCTTGAAACTAGATTTAGTCATTTTTCCCAATTGACATTGCTTACACATTGCATTTTCAGGTTTCTTTAACTTAGGCAGGCCTCTAACCTTTTTCAATTTGCTTATGCTTTCCAAGTTATCAAATTTTACATGACATAACCTTTTATACCATAACCAAACATCATTATATTGTGTAAACAAGCATGTTTCATCAACTGAGTCCATATAGAAAAAGTTACCTTTTGTTTTCTCTCCACTTCCAACTAGTTCTCCTGTGGCATCATAGATCTTTGCCTTCTTGTGATGGAATTCAACTCTGTAACTAGAAGTATTCAGTTGTGCAACACTCAATAAATTATAGTTAAGATCATCAACCCAATATACATTGTCACATCTGATCTTGTCTATCAATTTAATTGATCCTTTCCCTTTAACAAGACATGGTGCATCATTACCAAATTTAACATAACAACCATTGCACTGATCTAAGGTTTCAAATTTATCCTTATCACCAGTCATGTGATGTGAACAACCACTGTCAATAATCCAATGGTCACCTTTACTCATATAAGAAATTAATGCAGTTTGGTCATCATCATCAGAATCATCTATCATAGCAAGATACAAAACTTCTATATCATTTTCATTAGAATTACCAGTTCCAGTGTCAGAATCTTCTTCAGCTATATAGAAATATTTCTTACCTTTGTATTTGTAATCCTTATACTTTCTGAAGTCTCAATAATCCTTTTTGTCTTTGTACTTGTTGTCTCTTCTCTCATCTTTTTCATTCTTATTAGGACATCTAGCAGCACTATGACCAACTTTGTTACATGAAAAACAAATGATAGGAGGTTTACCTTTGAATTTTCCTTTTCCTCTAGATAGTTTTCTTTCCATAAGTGCCTCAAGTTCTTCTAGATCATCATCTGTAGTGTCGTTGTCACTATTTACAGATTTCTTTCCTTTCTTTGATTTGTTAAGAACCAACTAGGATCTGAATGCAAAATCAATAGCTTGTGGAGTGTAGTTATCAAAATTTGACATCCAAATGCCGTAAATTTGCCTACCAGACCTTCTAAAGTCAAATTTTTATTAGGAGTACATCTTAATTCTTGAATTGCAGAGACTCTAATAGTGTATACAGGAAGAAGAGTTCTCACTACCTTGCTCATAATGGTGTTATCGTCAATGGTTCACTTAGCTCCTCTAATAGCATTCACAACTTATTTTATCCTTCCACAATATTGAACTATATTTTCAACTTCTTGCATTTTCATTTCATCAAACTTACCTCTTAAACTTTCAGATTTGGCTCTCAACACATTTGTATCTCCTCCATAGATGGTTGCTAGGGTATCCCACATCTACTTTGCATTTGTACAGTTCTTTATGTCTTCAAATTTAGGATAGCTTAGGGATGATGCGATCTCCAACATTCCTTGATTGTGTTCCTACTTTTCTCTTAACTGTTCAGCAGTGAGAGGTGTAGTAGGGAATACATAATCATGTTCAATATAGCACTTAGCAACATCACCAATACCAGCCAGATGTAATTTCATCAAACTCTACCATGTAGGGAAGTTATCTTTGTTCAACTTCAGTACTTCATTTTTATACATCATGATCTTTTGCTCCAAGTACCTTCAAACTTTTTTCAAGAGACCAAATCTCTGATACCAATTGTTAGAATGAATTTAGAATGACTGAGAGGGTGGGTGAATCAATTATCCTCAAGTCTAGATGTACTAATTGAAACTTTATAGCACTTTAAACAACTCAGATCTGCTCAGTATTAACAACATAAATATATAGTTTGTTGTTCTAATGTAATCAACTTGTAGAAACTTAATAGTAAAACATAACATAAACATTCACACAAGTTGACACTAGTATTTAACGTGGTAACCCAAATTGCAAAAAACTACAAGAAACATGCTACCCAATTTTCACTCTAATAAAATGAGCTCTACTAGGAGCCAACACTGTAAAAGGTTACAAAACACATTGCTAAATGTGACCTAGTTAAAGGATTTAATCACCCTATCAGGAGAGGCCTTGTTAGAGGTCTTAGAACATTCCACTTGAATGTCACCTTTCTTAAAGGATTTATACAATGACTATTAGGTCAACCTGGTTAAAGGATTTTGACTGATACAATGGTTAGAAAGTAATCAATAGGTGTGATCTGATACATACAACTTACTTTGCAAATCTAGATCCAATTTAGCTCCTATGCTAATTCACTGAGTGGCCTCCATTCTCATTTCAATCTTCAGATCTACTTGGAAATCTATCAAGCAATCACTTTCACAACTCTCTGCTTCTCTGTTCAACCTTCTCTACTAGATCATGCCAATCATTCAATTAACCATGCAATCCTCTTGCATACAGTTTTAACATGCATCTACACACCACTACTTGAATAGCCCCTTGAGGTTATCTTATACCTCTTCATCTAGGTAAATAAATCTTTTCTGCTTAATCAAGATCGTAGATCTTAGGTTAGGTCAGATCCAACAAATATTTCCATCATTTACATTTAGTTTACTTCTCCAAAGTAATCACTAATTAGATCTTGGATCCATGCATTAATTATGGTTACCTGTGCATTTAAATAGTGTGGACCAATCGTTCTTATCCTTAATTAACTTTACATATCCCAATAAATTTAATTATGTCGGCCAAAGATCTCAAATATCAACAATTACCAAAATATTTCTACTCAGCCAACACTATGTTCTTCCATTTGTCCATCACTATTTTCCTCGGCAATTTAATCACACTCAGTCGACACTTAGAAATTATGCTCGGAATACATTGGTGCTTGGTCGACACAAACTTTGCTCAGCATATACTGTTTCCAGTAACCTGACATCTTGACTTAGTGTTATAGATAAACAAAAAATTACTTTTCCAATGTGCCAACTGATCAAGTAACCTTGTAATTTCTCATAAATCAACCATTTCACTCGGTCTTCTTGTTATCCTTGCCTTCAAATCTTCTTCAACAATCAATAGATATGGTACTCAAATAGATAGTAATAGTCTCACTAGTTAAGGTTTGACATCAATGACAAAACAACAATTGTTTACATTATAGATTTCCAACAATGTCTATGACCTTGTACTACCAAAGTATAGGTAACCCACAATAATAATCTAACTTAGCACTTTTGAATTCTATCTTATACTCCATCAATTATTGTGAATGTTCATCTGCTCTGTTTCACTATTCCACAATCTTCGCATGTCTTCAAAACACTCTAACTCTCTTTGACCAACACCAAAACACAAGTTACCTTAACTGAAGGTCATACATATCCCAAAGTGTCTTCCTTTAAGCTCGCAAGTCATCAACTATCATATACAATCTTCGATGTCCAAAACAACACTGCTATAATCTGTACTTTTATTTCTATACTTAGTCATTTTGAAGACTATATCTCAAAAAATCTTTTTAACTGCAAGCGATTATCATATCAGATGTATTGTCATAAATGAGAACCCTCAAGTGTCCCATAAAACTCCAAAAAAATCACTTTCCAACAATCTCTCCCTTTGGCATTGATGGAAACACTTAGCAAAAAATGATTAAGTGTCCCAACAAACACTGACTGATCTCTTCTATTTTCCTCTAATGAACTTTTACTTTTTTCTTCATTTCTTCTGTTCTCATTTTTCTTCTCTTCTTCCCTTTTGACACAAATGGAAAGGTCTATTGGATGATATTAGTTTTGGTTACTGATCATGAGCTATTGATATGCATGTTTTTTCACTGATGTCAACATATATTTGTATGAAGAAGACGAACTAGTTACTTGACTGGAAGAAGTGTACGGACACTGTACAGATGATTCAGAATGATTGAAGTTGGATTTATGCAAAAGGATGTGTGTTGAAATTATTCCTAAGGTCTCTTTACTTTATGTTTCATATTGTGGATCTTATAGTTGATTTGGTGAAGACTGATTTCTGGACTGTAATTGTGATTCTAGATAGAGCAGGTCTCTGTATTTTAGGTATATATTTTTGGCAAAGATATTTCACATGATGCGATATTACTGGTGGATAGCCAACATATGTTGGAATAATGGGTTATGTTCTATTTTTGTTTGGTCACTGGTATCTGTGGCGTGTATTCTGAAGAAGACCTAATTACTTGCCAACTTCAGACATGTAGCGTGTAAAATGAATTGTGAGCGTGGATTTCAGATCTAGAAACATAATTTATGGATTGTAAATAATGTTTACTTGTTATAGGTACTATGTGTATCTTAGCAAGGGGTTAAACAATTATTTGTATATTGGAAATCCTTAATTGGTTGACCTAATTAATAATTTGTGTATTAGGAAAGCTTAATTGGCTGACCTAATGAATTATTGTAAGAGGGTATATATGAGTGATATTTTGTTTTGAAAAGAAGTGACAGATATTGAAAAGAAGACGAAGTGAAAGCTACGAGACTTTTTTGGCTGCTAGATGTAGAGTAGATTTAATGAGAAGAGTACTTCAATGGAACTGGCCAAGCAAAGACAGTTGCTATCTGACAGTTCATTGGATTGTGTATTTTCTTTATACACTTGTTCAGATTGTGAATCCTTGTGGGTGGCTTTAACCTTCTTTGGGCAGTGCACCTTGGTAGTGATCCTACTATTTCCTTTTGACTCCTAACAGGCTCTATCTCCTAACGGGGACCATGTACTGTAATGTTGTAACAAGCTCCTAACAGGGCTAAATCTTTTAACAAGGATAATATACTCTCATTACATTATTTGTGGGTGTTAATTCCCACCGGGGTTTTACCTTTAATAGGGTTTCCTTGAGAACAAATATTTTTTATGGTGTTGGCATTTTCTGTGTTATCATTTACATTTGTAGATTTGGTTTATAAAATTTAAATTTTAATAATCTATATCATAGCTTATTCACCCCCCTTCTCATTTATACTATGGACTGTTATTTTTAAAAATTGGTATCAGAGCTTGTGGTCCTTAGAGATAAATTTTAACAGCTTGAGGTGATCTTGAAGATGACTTACTAGATGAAGGATAGTCCGAAGTTTGATCTTGAAAACTTTGAAAGTTGGCAGAACAAGATGAGAACACATTTGCTATGTCTGGGAATTGATTACTGGATGATCACAAAGAAGAAAGAAAAGATAGTGACTGAGGATGAGTTAGAGAAGGCTACTGAAGATGAAAAGAAGTTATTTTCATGTAATATGGTTTCAACGGAATCTTTGATCAGTGCACTTTTAGAAGGATAATTCACTGAAGTAAAGGACTTGGATTCTGCATGTGAGATCTGGTAAAGATTGGAAGCATTATATATTGGAGAAAAGTTTACAAAGAAGGCAAAGCTAAAAAAATGGAAGACAAAGATGGAATCACTGAAGATGAGAGAAGATGAGAACATTAGGGCATATGGACAAAGAATTATTGTAGTGGTTACTGGTATTAGAAACTCCGGAGGTACTTACAGTGAAGAAGAAGTGATTGCGAAGATACTTAGATCTTTGACACCTACATATAGAACCAAAGTACAGGCTATAGAGGAGATTATACCTTTGACACCGAACTTCACTAGAGAGATGTTGATTGGAAAGATAACTACATTTGAAGCCATAGAATTGGGAGACACTTTACCTAAAGTTGAGTCAACAATCAAGGAAACCGTGCACAAGAACAAAAAGACCTTATTTGGAAATGCAAGCACTAGTAGTAATGACCTAAGGGAATAACTTGGAGCCTATGTCGATGAATGGGAATAGATACAGGAAGAAGAAAGAAATCTAGATGAAGTTGTGGTACTGATTGCTAGAAGAGAAAAGAGAGGTAAGGGAAAGTTTGAAGGCAAGTTACCTTTGAAATTTTTTGAATGTAACAAGATTGGTCATTTTGCATCTAGATGTCCTACAAGAGTTCCTAAGCACAAACCTAAGTTTATTAAGTCTAAATATTTAAAAGACAAGGAATGTTATTATGCCAGTGAGGTTATATCTGATGATGATGATGATGGTATCTATGATGAAATTGAATTTATTGCTATTAAGGATGATGAACCTATACATGAAGAGAAAGCCTTAGTATCCTGAGTTGAAAATAAATTTGAATGGGTTATAGATAGTGGTTGTTCACATCATATGTATGGAGATAAAAACAAATTTGTGAGTTTGAAAAGACATGATGGTGGTGTTATCAGATTTGGTGACAATACTCCTAAGGTTATTATTAGAGTTGGATCCATTTCTTTGGATGGAAAGACTAACATTGACAATGTATTACTTGATGGACTTAAGCATAATCTGTTGAGTGTTGGACAACTAGTAGACAATGGTTATCAATTGAAATTAATTGATGGGAAATTATCTATCAGAAGTAAAGTAGGAGACTTTATCACATTTGGTACTAAATCCAGAGGTAGTGTATTTGAATTGAACAAATCTGAAGCTTCTTGTTTTATTGCGAAGGTTGATGACAATTGGTTATGGCACACAATATTTTGTCATGTTAATTTTGATAACATTGTGAAGGCAAGTATGAAAAAAGAAGTAAGAGATCTACCTAAAATTTTAAATCCATCTAATACTATGTGTAGAGAGAGTTTTGTGGGGAAGCAAACTAGAAGCACTTTTAAAAGCAAAGATTATTCAGAAAAAGGGAAGTTGGATCTGGTACATACAGATCTGTGTGGTCCTACATGAACAAGATCATACTATGCTGAAAGTTACTTTATACTATTTTTTGATGACTTTTATAGAATGATGTGGGTTATATACTTAAGAGAGAAACCTTAAGCATTGACAAGTTCAAGTTATTTTAAAAAAAAGTTGAGAATGAATCTGGTTTGAAGATAAAGTGTTTGAGATCAGACGAAGGAGGATAATTTATATCATAGCTATTTAATACATACTGTGAAGAACATGGAATATACAGATAGACATCAATGCCTAGAACTCCAAAACAAAATGGGATAGCAGAGTGAATAAATAGAACTATATTAGATGTTGTAAGGACTATGTTGCTGGAAGGAAATGTGTCACATGTTCACTAGAGAGAAGTAGTTGGGACAGCTGTGTACACACTGAATAGAATTCAGATCAAAGAAGGTACAAGTAAGACTCCTTATGAATGATGGTATGATCATACACCTACTATAAAATATTTTAGAATATTTGGTAGTAAATGTTATATCAAGAGAGATATTGAAATAGGAGAGTTTGATGCTAGAAGTGATGAGTGAATCTTTGATGCAGGAGCATCCCAGGGTAGTTGGCTATCCTACATGTTTGGGAGATTTGATGGAGTCACGTGGACTTATTTTCATATGTGAGGGGTTTGGTAGAGTTGGATAAACCTACTTGGGTCTTGGGTAATTGGTTTTGATTTATTTAATGGAACTTGGCATGGTCTTGGTTGCTTGGCATGGACTGGGAGGAGCTCGGCCTTGCTTAG
>MU228062.1:250525-270247 GCA_018584345.1 Thuja plicata | reverse complement strand
TCTTGTAATTGCATTGTATTTGGCCGTAACCCGGAAGGCCTTACAGCTGGGCATGTTGGATGAAAATATGATGATTCTATTATGAGTATTTGCATTGTGTGGATCTAAATCTCTATGTTGTTATTTTTTTTTTTATTGTGTGGTTATTTTCTGGGCCTAGGACATCTCCATTGGGGATTCTCCTACCTTTCCCTTCATCAATCTTTATTGGTTATTCCAATAAGAGTAAATCATATAAATGTTTCAATCTAAGATTGAGAAAGTTGATTGAAACCACAAATGTGAGGATAGATAAAAAGTTTTAGATTCAAGAGAATGTATGATTATGGTCAAATTAGAGAAGTGAAAGAGGTTACTACTGAACCTAAAGAATCTTTGATGATTGACAATGAGACTAAAGATGAACAAACTGAAGCTTCTGAAACATTGAAGACACCAAGGTATGTAAAGAAGAACCATCTTGAAGATCAAATTATTGGTGATGGAAGTAAAGGTATGATGACTAGATCTAGAGCTATAGATGAGAGTTGTTTGATTTCTCAAGTTGAACCAAAGAGTACTGATGAAGCATGTAGAGATGAAGCTTGGACTAAAGCTATGGAAGAAGAACTTGAACAGATAAAGAAAAAAAATACTTGGGAATAGGTTCCAAGACCTAAGAACAAAAATGTTATTGGTACTAAATGGGTTTTCAGAAATAAGATGGATGAGGAAGTAACAGTGGTAAGAAATAAGGCAAGACTGGTATGTAAAGGCTACTCACAACAAGAAGGCATAGACTACAAAAAAAAAAATTCTCCTATCGCTAGATTGGAAGCTGTGAGATTATTTCTTGCTTATGCTGCACATAAAGACTTTAAGGTTTATCAGATGGATGTGAAGTCAGAATTCTTGAATGGTGATCTAGAAGAATAAGTTTAGATTGAGAAACCTGATGGTTTTCCTTTGGTAGATGATGAAAACATGGTTTTTAGATTGAAGAAGGCACTATATGGACTAAAATAGGAACCAAGAGGATGGTATGCAAGACTGGACAAATATCTACTTCATCTTAGTTTCAGAAAAGGTAATGCAAACAGTAATTTATATTTGAGAACTCATAAAGATGAAATATTAATTGTAGAATTTTTTGTTGATGATATCATTTTTGGAGGCAATGATAAGATGAGAAAGAAGTTTGCTAAAGAAATGGAAAATGAATTCGAGATGTCAATGATTGGTGAGATGAAATTTTTACTTGGTTTGCAAATTAATCAGAGTAAGAATGACATTTATTTATCTCAAACCAAGTATCTTAAGGAAATGTTTAAAAATTTTGGAATGGAAGATCGTAAACCTATTGGGACACCTATGGTGACTGGAAACAAACTAAATAATAGTGATGAGACTCAGAGTCTTGTTCAGACTAAGTACAAATTGATGATTGGAGGTCTACAATATCTAACTCACACTAGACCAGCTATTACCAATGCAGTTGGAATTGTGGCTAGATATCAGGAAGATCCTAAAGAGACACATTTTTCTGCTGTAAAGAGAATTTTCAAATATTTGAAAAGGACAATAGAATATGGATTGTGGTATGAAAAATAAGAAGATTTTACTTTGCAGGCTTATACTGATGTTGATTGGGCAGGTAATGTGGATGACAAGAAGAGTATAAGTGGTGGTGCATTTTTCCTTGGAAAAAGATGGGTTTTTTTGTTGAGCAAGAAGCAGAACTGTATTTCTCAATCTATTGCTGAGTCAGAGTATGTTGCTGCTGCAATAAATGGTACACAAGTTGTTTGGATGAAACAAATGCTTAAGGACATTGGAATAATTTTCAAAGAACCAGTGGTTATCCATTGTGATAACACTAGTACAGTGAATATGTCAAAGAATCCTATAATGCATTCAAAGAGTAAACATATTTCTATTAAGTATCATTTATTGAGGGAGAAGGTAGCAGATAAAGAGATTAAACTGGAGTATATAAGCACACAGGAACAAATAGCATATATATTTACTAAACCTTTTCCAAAATATGCTTTTGAATATCTTAGAATGCTTGGGGTCATGGCCCCTCCCATTGGTAATTAAATGATTCAAATGTGCATCATTCCAGTGGATCTTAGAGCTATATCATTCTCTGGACTTGATGTATGGATCTACTCCTTAGTGGGAGTGGTCACAGGAGAATACTATGGAGTACATTTGGGTGATTTTGTACCTGGTTGATGGAAATGAAGATTTGAAAAAGATAAACCTTCTAGAAGACTACAGATGAGTTACGACACCCTTTTCCATTTCTCCCAAAGGGGGAAGGAATCTATGTGAAAATACCTACCATTTTTGAGAGATTTGTGTTGAGGATATTGAGAAGATTGTATTGAGAGAGAGTACTTTTGGGTTGATGGAATATGGATTTTCCCATATGCTTCCGTCAATACCAAAGGGAGATATTGTTGGATGATATCAATTTTGGTTACTGATCATGTTGTTGATATTCATGTTTTGTCACTGATGTCAACATATATTTCTGTGGAGAGGATAGACTGGTTACTTGACTAGAAGAAGTGTACAGACACTGTACGGATGATTTAGAAAGATCAAAGTTGGATTTATGTAGAAGGATGTGTGTTGACTGTATTCCTAAGTTTTCTTGACTTTATGTTGCATATTGTGGATGTTACAGTTGATTTGGTGAAGACTGGTTTCTACACTATAACTGTGATTCTGGACAGAGCAGGTCTCTGTATTTTGGGTATATCTTTCTGGAAAAGATATTTTAGGTGATGCAAGCTTACTAGTGGACATCCAACATATGTTGGAATAATGGGTTAATTTCGATTGTTGTTTGGTTACTTGTGACGTCAAATGTGGCATGTATTCTAAAGAAGACCTAATTACTAGCCGAGTTCAGACATGTAGAGTGTAAAATGAATTGTTAGTGTGGATTGTGGATCTAAAAGCATAATTGATGGATTGTAAATGATGTTTACTTGTTATAGGTACCACATTTATATTAGAAATGGGTTAAACAATCATTTGTATATTGTAAAGCCTTAATTGGCTGACCTAATTAATTATTTGTGTATTAGGAAAGCTTAATTGACCGACCTAATGAATTATTGTAAGAGGGTATATATGAGTGATCTTTTATTTTGAAAAGAAGTGACAGAGATTGAAAAGAAGAAGAAGTGAAAGTTGTGAGGCTTTTTTGGCTACTAGACATACAGCAGAGTTTATGAGAAGAGTACTTCATTGGAACTGACCAAGCAAAGACAGTTGCTCTCACACAGTTCACTGGATTGTGTATTTTATTTATACATTTTTTTAGATTGTGAATCCTTGAGTGTGGCTTTAACCATCTTTAGGAAGTGTGCCTTGGCTATGAGCCTACTATTTCCTTTTGACTCCTAACATGGTCTATCTCCTAATAGGGACCATGTACTATAATGTTGTAGCAAGCTCCTAACAGGGCTAAATATTTTAACATGGATACTATACTCTCAATACATTAGTTGTGGGTGTTAATTCCCACCAGGGTTTTACCTTTAACAAGGTTTCCTCGACAAAAAATATTGTGTTATGGTGATTGCATTTACTGTGTTATCATTTACATTTGTAGATTTGGTTTACAAAGTTTAAAGTTTAACAATCTATATCACAACTGATTCACCCGCTTTCTCAGTTGTCTTGTCGACTGTTATTCCTAACAAGGTATACCCAAAATTTACAAAAAATGTTGACTTCAGTATTTTTTCACTAGTTTTAGAATATCTTGAAATGAATTTTCCAAGATATTCACTTCTTCATTCCATGACTCAATCAACAACTAGATAACATGTATCAGTCTATTCAATGCATAGGATGAAGTTTGTGTAGCTTTCAACTATGTGGGAATAGAATTGGTCAATGAATATACAGTCATCTCCATATCAGATAAATGAACTTAAAGAATTCATAGCTTGGGAGTGATTAGAATCTTTAGCAAACCAAATCTTGTCATTACTCCCCCTCTTTCTATATCCAAGACATTTAACTTATCATAAATTTGATACCTCTCTATCCATCTCCAATATAGATTGTGAGGAGGTCTCACAACTGTCCATCATGCTATCTAGAGTAGCCATGTCCTTCACCATAATGTCTTCAATATTATGAATGTGTCTGATAGGGTTTATACAATAGCTATATAACATCCTTCCATGTGTAACACAACTTTTGGCCTTTGATGTAGTTGATCTCAGAATGCCCGAGTCCCATGAAATAGACTGGCATACTTACTTCAACTTCTTCTCTAGATATTTTTTATTTGTCTTCTCTTCACTGATCTTCACTAAGGACTCATAGTGACTATCAAAATAATCTAGTGCCATTTTTATATTCTCTGCATCATCTCTTCCTTGAAAAACAATAATTATTGGAAGTAGTTTATTCATAGTGTCAGCTGCTCTAGTAATTATCTTAGCCTTTTTTTTCCCTTCTGCAGAGATATTTCTTTTGCCTTTTGTAATGTGATGAAGGATAGTTTGATCAATTCATCCTCATCCATATTGTCAACATTTTTTTTTATTGACTTATCCTTTCTTGCCAACAATAGAATAATGGATGTGTCAATTTCATGCTTTACTTCAACTCTTGCCGTGTCTCCTTTTTTCTATATCTATCTCTTCTATCTATTTTGATTCTTATTTCTACTCTTCCTCTTTCTATTCTCCCTCTTGTTGTTCTTCGTCTTCATCTGCCACTATATTATCAATGTTTTCTTCCAATGGGTCTTTTTCATCAAGTGAAGTGTCAAGCATCACAGGTACACCAGCAATAAATAAATCTGGTTGCTTGTCAGTACTCACTTAACTTTTCTCAATATTTGCCTCAACTGACATAGAGCTCTCTCAAATTCCTATAGTTGTAGGCATAATAGGTTTAGGAGGTGAAGTTTTCTCAAGAATATTGCTCATAAGGATCTGATTTATTTCCTTTTGAGTATCTTCTATGACTTCATCATATTCTCTACCCATAATATTCACTAATCTTTCTCTAGTTCTCAACAAAGGTTTTAGTTCCCAAGTATTTTCTCTCTTTGTTGTACATAAACTAATGGTAATATATCCTCAATAGCTTGATTCCTAATTGCCTCATATTCTATATGTGCAAGTTGTTTTCTAATCTCTAGTTTACCATACAATTCCTTAGGTATATTTCTCTCTATCTCTAATAGGTTCTTCTTGAAAATAAGTAGATATTCAATTACCATATCCTCTATAAATCCTTGATTATCAAAGTCATACCTCTCATAGTATATGCATAATGTGTTTAGGTTTCCATCTATTACAATCCTTCTCTGTAGTAACTTCATGTCTAGTTTCCATAGTTGTCTTGCATTGGTGGTTTCTTTTTCAACTTTATTCTTAGCTTCCACTTCAACCTTTTTCTTCTTAGGGTTATTTGGTTTCTTTGGTCTACTAGTTCTTCTCAGTATGCTAATAGGTTTCTCTTCTAATTTTGTCTTCTCAGTGTGGTGGATAGGTCAATAACAGTAGAAGTGGGAATTACTATTTTTTTCTTCTTCAGAAGATGGAGGGGCTGCAATGCCAATGCTTGTTCATCTGGATGAACCCTTAGTCATCTTAGTCCATACTTCCTTTAACTCTTCCTTAGTCATTCTAGCCTTGGCTATCATATCATCAATAATTTTCTCTATCTTTCTCCTCCTTATGCCTCTATATTGTTCTTCTCTAACTTTATCTTATTTCTCTTTATATGTACCCCATCTCTCCTCAGATGTATCAACTTCAGATGCCAAAACATGTTCTACTTGCATAACTAGAACTTCTGGACTTACTTCATAGCCCATAGGGTAACACCATTTTTTCCTTGGTTCAACTGCCTCAAAACACACACAATCATTTTAAACTATGAAACATATTGTATCCTTTTATCTCTCAACCATCTCTTTATGAATTTTGACTCTTTCCTTCATTTGCCTCTGTAGAATTTTGATCATCCCAAATAGTTCTCCATCCACCCATGTGTTGTCTTGTCTTTTGTAATTCTATGATATCTAAATACTAGTGGGTATGCTTTCCATCCATGCTCTATGGTGCATTATAGGGAACTTATGCTCAATATGGATATACATGTGAACTAGAAGTGGGCCAAATAAGAAAGCCTTATATTTATCCTTCTTCATTATCTTCACATTCTCTAAAAATTATTGTGCCAAAACCTCGCATAGATTGAATTTTTTGTTTTCCTTTACCATTTTATAAGCCATCATAATAACTCCTTCTGAGACTGAATTAGGTCTACTACTATAGTAAAACTTATATCCAAGTATCATTGCAACTAGTCTTACATCTTGTTGGAAAATTTAATTCACTGTCATTGATCTCTTGTCCCATTTAGAGTGTGTTAGGGTTTTCACTTGTTTCTTTGTATTCTTTTCTGCTACAGGGATAACTCCAGTGTTTTCTATACCAGTTATGTGATGAATCAACTGACTACAAATCTTTACAGGTTGCTCCCCTATCTAAATTAATTGTTCATGAAATCAGCTAAGTATTATTTTAAACCATTCTTCTTCACTGAATTCATACATGTCTGTCATTTTCATAATGCTTAGGTTATCTAGGTATTTGAACTTATCCTTTATTTTACCATTTGGTCTAATCATTTCCTTCATTTCTGTGAAAATATCTATGTCTCCCAATGTCTCATATTTTAAATGTATGTGTATAGTCAGAAAATGCAAGAAATTCTATTTTGGACTGGTTTATCCCTCCAAGTAAGTGGTTTGGGGTCATGTTAAGCACCTTGAATGGGTCTCTAACTTGGATTTGGCTTTTCCCCCATGTTCAGCCCCATTTTTCACTTCTCTCCGACCTATTTCTGGCACCCCAATTTGCAAATCTGAGTTCCTTGACCTCAGGGTCAAGGTTGACCTTCTAGGTCAAGCTCTACCTCAACCCTCACCTAGGTCAAGGTCAACCTTGACCTTGACCTAGGTCAGATTCAACCTCAACCCTAACCCAGGGTAAAAATTTCAAGTTTCTAAGGTTTCCAGATGTCGAGCTTTGGAAAGATTTAATTCCCACTTTCGGGTTGTCTATTTCAGTCTTCAAGGAAACAACTCTTGAAACTATATTTAATATAGGTCCACTTCTAGGGGTATAGGTCTAATTGGAATTGAATTTTCCTATGTAGGTCTCTCTAGAAGATTACGCCCTATATTTGTATATAAGGAAGTTTTCTCCTCTCATTTTCTCTAAGCATAAGCACAAACCATCTAAGCAAGTGAAATCTAAGAAGCAAGTTCATTCATCCAAACTCTATGCATGATCTATTGAAGCAATCATCTACTCTCAAGCATTCAATTCATCAAGGAGATCCATTTCTAGCCATTGAAGGATTCAAGCTCTATGGAGCCCTCTTGTTGAAGATTTCTCCATCCACATGCATGCAAGCCTCTTCCTATTCAAAGATCCATTCAAGATTGGTGTTGAAGATCTACAATCAATTTATTGGATACATCCTACATTCTACATTCTACATTCTACATTAAATTGGTTCATACATACTTGTTGATCCAACGATTCGAATCCTCCACAAGGGTTTCTATACAAGCAAGGTGAATTGGCTTTTTTTCTTTGTTTATTTGTGCAATTTCAATTATACTTTAAGGTTAATTCCAAAACTAGGGTTTGACCAAGGAAAACCCCTCCCCCCAACAAAAAAAAACCATTTTTATTGTAGGTATAGGTACAAGACAACAAATTTAGGAACAAATTTGGATACCCTTTTCGGCTAACTTCCAATATCCATGAACATAATTTTCGTCGGAGCAGTGCAGGTCGAGGTCAACATTGTGGGTATGATTGCACCCCCACAAAAAGTTGAAGGTTGACATGACTCATAAAAGGAAAATATTTCTGGGTTTTGTCCTTCTCTACATTTATGTTCCAGATCCGATTGCAAAATTTCCTAAAACTCAACACAAACATCATAAAATAGGATTTTCTAGATATGCTATATTTTGAGATTAATAATTGTCTTCAACTCATTTCAATTAAGGTTTTAATCAGTTCAAATCTATTATATACTCTTCATCCATTATTCAGGACTGTAAGACTTTCTACTTTCTCTTTATTTTTTATTGATTGCTGCATATGTGCATTAACCATTATCTTATGGTTGATCAAAGTGGATCTTTCCTTTGTGAAATTTGGGGCTAGGAAGAAAATATTATCTTCTCCTCAACACCATTTTCATACCTTAAAACATTTACATAGACACTCATTCATTCACACATCATTTTATCCATTACATTTTGGTGAACCCGCGATAGACAACTTTTTCTTTTTGGTGTTAGATTTATATTTCATGTTAGATCTTGCATGCATATTAGATTAGCCTTCTTTTACATTCTTTCATTTAAATTTTCTTAGTTGAGTTCATTTACATTGCATTGGTGTATGATCTTTAATACGTCTAGTCCTACCTAACATATTTTGGTTAGAAGAAGTCACAGAATTATGGGTTCTGTTATGGGTCCACAAAACACACCCCATGTTGGTCCTCTGACCATGGGGACCCCCCTTCTTTTTTGTGTCTTTTTGGTCTTTGGAGTCTACCCCTTTTCTAGTCCCTCACAAATCAGTCTCATTTCCAACCTATTTTACCAAGAAAACACCTTTTTTCAGCTTTTCAGAGGACCGAATCCTTCAAAATACCAAAATAGGCGAAATGCTGAAGCTCGGCCCTTTCGATGTTTTTGGCCTCCGAAAACCTTGAAAGGCTAAAAGGTGTATACATCTAGAATTTTGGTGTTTTGAACACTTAAAAACTGAAAGTGATGGTGTTTCCCCTATGGGTTATAAAAGGGAAAAGGGCCCTAGTTTCCCTCACTTTGTTTTTCTTTCGTCTTTGACATCTTCTTAGCAGTAACTTTGCAAGGTTCATCCTCGCTCGTTGTGGCTAATTGCCCTACACCCTCAACCTCCTTGTGCCTTCATCCTCCACTCCTAGCTCTCACGAGGAATGCCTGAGAAAAATACCGCATCACCAATGAAGTACTTATACAGGGGGAACACTCCCCCTTAAAAGGTTGGCCACAAACACTTTGAGATCACTGATACTGATATCGGGAATGTAGATTGGGATCAATTCATGAAAAGATGTTCCCAACCGGCTGGGAGTTCAGAAGATTGTAGCTCACTAGTCTTTTCGGGACGAGTTAATGCAGTAGCCCACCCAGTAGATGTAACATCATTCGAACTGAGCATGACTTTGGAAAACTATTATGATTCAGATAAAAGGGTGGTCTAGAACATAGAGGGACATGTGGTATTGGATATCAGACCAAACATCATAGAAGAGGTCTTCCACCTCTACAAAGGCATAGACAAATTCTATGAATTCTTCATAGAAAAGGGAAATAGGTGGTTCAACAATGAAGGGGAAGAGGTGTATGACATTGTCAATAAGAATTACCTCAAGAAACCTCTCCCTAAAAATAGGCTAGACAAGATAGACCTCAGGAGGGGGGTACATGAAAGAGGATATCTAGGAAGCCTAACATTACTAAGTTGGGTATATGGATTACTTTAGTCCTTCCAATAGGAGAATTGGATGATTCTTTTAATAGATAAAATAAAAGGCCATAAGTCTAGGTTTGATTGGGGAACCATAATCAGCGACAGGTTGGATGAATAGCTTGTGGCAGTAAAACACAACCCTAAGTTCTATATGAGTACTTATGTGGTTTACTTATTGGCAACATAGGAAAACTACCCAGGGCTCACCAAGAGGGGAAACATAAATGATTCCAATGCATGGCCTCACATTGTGTACCCCCAATTACAGAGAAAGGGAAACATGTTAGAAGACATCCTAGACTACAGGATAGTCAATTTCACCTTCACCTTCGCAATCATCTGATCCATTAAAGGTGATTTTGTGAAGAGGATGTCAGAGGAAGCAACCGCTAAGGTGAGGGCCATTTTGGTTTACTACATATACTAAAAGACAATCACTTACATCTGGGTGGCAGGGTCTACCTTGAGACCTAATAAGTTTCCCTGATATCCATCTGATTGGATAATCACCTTATAAATGGCCAGACAACTCGCTGACGCCTATGAACATATCAAGCACAAAAAGAAACATTGTTGGGACTTCCCTATTTCTCTGGGCCCATACACTTTACAAGGTATGAAGGTCTGCAAATCCTTAGCATTTGAATGGGATGAATGCCCATTACAACTTTATAAAATAGTCCAGCGAAGTTTTGACCCAATAGGAACATACAACCACATCATCGACAGGTTTTATATCCATGAACCACATCTGGAAGACCATTAGATCAATTATGTAGATGATCATGAGGTCAGGATCCGGGATTATTGTAGGATGTCCCTCACCCTTGCACAACACACATTGAAGACGCTAATTCCTCTAAAAGTTTGGAAGAAGGATTCAAATAGGGTATTAGAGGCCATCTACACTTTGGATAAAATATATGATAGGCCCATCATGAATGCTGAAGTTGATAAAGATGAGAATGATGACATTTAGTTATGGGCTAGGAATGTACTCAGCACAATAGAAAATTGGATTGAAAGGCCTTATAAAATAGAGCCAATCTTGGTGAAAACATTAATGGATCCACCTAAGAAGGTGGATAAACATCATGGAGAGAAAAATACAGTGCCACAATACAAGAAGGCACCACTACAGAAGCCAAATATAGTGTATGGCCATGAATGCATAGTAGAGCATGGGTCAAACCCAAGATACAAGGATCCCAAGACTAGAATGACTGGATAGATAGATCCCCAAGTGGGGTGAACATAGGCTTTTCCATATGAAGGGTTGTCCACTTCTGGAGAATCTCCTCCTACCACTAAAAAGGGTAAGAAACCATATAAAAGGAAGAGAACTTTTGTGTCTCCATAATTGGAAACAGTACAAGAGGAGCTAGAAGAAGAGGTAATCCTAGTTAAACGGACAAGGTCTCTAAAAAGGAGAGAGAAGGAGGCTAGCAAGAAACACCAAGAGGATCCCAAAGAACAAGATAATCCCTTGGAGGCATTAGGATCAGATGAGTTCCAGATGTATGACTTTGAAGGTCTAGAAAGATTTTCAGACCAAGGGAAAGACACACTAGGTTATGCAACAGGGTACGAAATGAGAGGTCTATCTCTCTTTTAGCCATAGGTAACCCTCACTCCACCTCCCACCCAATTCACTAATTCAACACCTGATATACCTATCACAAAAGTGAGATCTAGCAAAGATCAAGGGTCTGGAGATCAAGACACCCAAATCACCCAAGGTATAATAGGGGATAAGGCCACTTAAGAGGCCCTCACTACTACTCCACCACCTTAAATTCCTATTGCACCAACTATTCTCCCACCTCCAATTCCTACTCCACCACCACTCCTCCCAACTCCAACACTGACTCCGCCTCCAACTACTACTCTACCATCTCTCATTCCGACTCTCCTTACACCTACTCCACCACCAAAAATCTCTTTACCTTGCTTCATCCCAACCCCTATAGGATTAGTAAGTGTAGAAGTCATGTCACCTTTCAAAACCGCATTGAAAGTCATGACCAGTCTTAATACTCAAGTATTGATTAGCCCCTCAGGGATGAAGACCGAGACAAGGAAAAACAAGATGAGGCAACGACAAAAGAAGAAAAGGAAGAAGAGGGAAGGGAAGAAGGAGAAGAAGGGGAATGAATGAATGAGGAGGGACATAACAAGGAACATGAAGAAGATCTAGATAAGGAAGTAACCCCAGGACCCAAAACCATGGATTTAATCCTTCAAGTTTCCCCATATGAGCCAATCACCACATCTAGTAAACCTACATGGTTTACTAAATAAATTTAGTTAAGGAAAATAACTTACCTAGATGAAGATGAGGTGGAAGATACAACTATGGCTTCTTTAGGGAAAGGTTTCCATCAAACAGGGGTCATATTACCAGCACAGACAATGTCCTATGTCACGTAAGACACTAGGGGTAACTAGAAGGAACATGTTACAGTTCCTTCTTCTAGCACCTCTCAAACACAAGAAACTATAGAAGACTACATGTTTGAGGAGGTAGATTTGGGAGAACCCACCAAGTAAGGAAGCAAGACATTAGCAGCCTTATGGCTTAAACATGCCTTAGGGTTCATGAGCCAGGATGAGTAGACCATAAAATCCTTGAAAAAATATAATGAAGCTTTGAAGAAGTTCATTCACAGGATGGTTGGTCTTGTTGACCCAAGCTGTCCAGAGGCCTCATTACAGGCACTATTAGAGAAGAGGAACACCCTAGACTTGCTGGTGGGTTTGACGCCATCCTTCAAACAAGCAAGTGTAGATTGGAAATAATATTTTTAGCAATACAGGGAAGAGGCTATCAAAAAAGTATTCAAACCTTACAGGATAATTTTGGTTGAAGACACAAATTTAATAAACTTGATGGAGAATGAAGGTGGCTTGGATTATGAGACAAGCAAATGGTGAGCTACCCTCCAAGACTTACAAAACATTAAGAACCAACACTTATAGATCTTTGTAAAGATATATGAAGGTGAAGAGCTGGACAATTTTGAGACTAGGATCAAGAACATAGTCAAGATAATTAATGTCTATGAAAAATGACAAGCCTCCATATTGAAAAAACATAAAGAGGTCTTGGAATGGGTAGAAGAAATAGATGTTTTCTTCATAGGGATTGGCCTTGACTTTTACTAAGATGAAGATAAGCATATCTTACTTCCATCAAAAGAAGTGGTCCAATAGTTCAGGGATATTATGGTAGGTATCAATACCAAGGAGGCCTTACAATAGTTATTCTACTCAAAGGAATAAATGTTAAGGATGACAGGACATGAAGAGGAGATCTAGTTTTTTTCTTCTGAATTGACTACATTTATAGAGAAGCAAGAACAATAGGTCAACAAGGTGAAAAGAAAGAAAATAAAATATGAAGAATTTTAGGAGATTATACAAAGGCTCAGGGCTACACACCCAAAATTATTCCCAAACTTAACCCTTGGACTCTAAAGCATTTTGGGAAAAAAGAAGTTTCAACACTTAGTGAAATTCTCCTAAGGCAAGCTTTGACCTTTTTCGCCTCCTCAGGAAATGAAGCTTTCGGCCTTTTGGCCTTCTAAATTTTTTGGCCTTTCAGCCTCTGAAAAAGGCCAAAAATTTCATATCTCCAGAGCCAGTTCAAAACTTAGCCAGTTTTCGATATTAAAAACTTTAGAGTAGAGGTCACGGGCTGAAAATCTGAGTGCTTCCAGTGAGATCATCTTTTTGCATGCCAGTTGAACTCCAGATAAGATTTATGGTTAACTTGAGTTCATTTTAGAAGGACTAAGGGTCCTCTATCAGTTACCATCACAAGAAGAACCTCCAGATCAAAATTTCGAGGAAGAATTTCAAGAATCAAGAAGAAGACTCCAGTTTACAAAAGAAACCCTATCTTCTTTCTCTTTCTTTCTTAACGAGTTTGATCCCTCTTGCATGGAAAAATTGATTGTAAATGGATTTGAAATCCATGCAAGCTATTCTGTATTGGTTAGCAATAGTTTCTTTTCAACCAAGCTTTAGTTTTAGTTTATTTTCATAAATTTAGACTCTCTGATGCCCTAATTTTGACATTCAGAGTCGGTAGATAAAAAACTCTATATATTGTAATCAAATCAATGTAATAGGGAAGATTCTTAATACAATAAAGATCTACATTTGGTGCTTCATTCATGGTGTGTAAATTTCTGCCATATATATGAATTGGTGAATTATGTGTATTCATTATTCATTACTTTCAAAGAGCCTCTTGTTTTGTTGTGTTTTGAATTCACATTTACGTTAGTTGGATTTTGATGTTGTCTATCTACCTTGCTGTGAAAAATGTGGAAGAGATATACTATTGGGTTTAATGATAAATCCATCTCATGGGTGTGCATATCTTGGTGGCTTCATGATTTGATAGAGTTTGAATATCTTGCATGAGTGAATATATCTTCTCTCCAAATGCTTGCATCTATTAGGTATAGAATTGTGACTTTTTCTGATTTATACCTCGTGTTTGTTCCAAATATCCCCACCATTCAATTCACAAGAAAGGGTTTATAATAGTTTTTTTCTTTAGGATTTTGTTTCAGTAATTTAATTCATCTCTTGTTACCTTGTTCCTTTGAATTATGTTTAAATCTAAAAGTAATCACCTTGAAAATACATAATTGCATTTGATTTCAAACACTAATCTTGTTAAAATAGAAAATACCAAAAATAGTACTAAAGATTGTTTTGTACATTGATGTCTTGAACGTACCACAAAAGGCCTCCTTGTGAACATTCACATTTATCTTCAATTGAGTAACCAAAAAGGTTGTGACCTGACCCTTGAGAACCTTGGGAATAACTCTGTTATTATTTCAAGAGAGGAAATTGAATCTCGAGATCCTAGGAAGTTGGCTTGTGTAAAAACAATTCTCAAGAGAAGTGGCACTAGAAGGAGGGCCTCAATACTCAAAATCTAGAAAATATTGGATCCTTCTCCCTAGAGTGGTTCGAGCGAGTGCTTAGATCATCTATGAAGAGAGGCAAGTTCATTGAACTCACTGACTATCGTAGGCCTCACAGAGACAAAGGGAGAACAAAGGAAAAATCCTCTCACCATCACGTCGACTCACAAAATATGCTTGAACAAAAATCATACATCATTGTCTCAATTATTCCCACAGCCATAGATCAAAATTAGAACTTGCAAAATCAGAATTTGCAACCGCCTTGTCCGATGGCTTTCTTCACTAATGCACAAAGTTCACCACTGAATTTTGTTGGATAACTCCATGAACTACCCAATAATCTGGAAAGGTTTTGCACACGTTTCGTATATGGTGAGTCAAGAACAATAGAAGAGCACATACATGCCTTCAAATAAATTTGCAAGCGCAAGGAGATTTCCCACCAGGAAGTTGTCTGTCACCTTTTCCCTTACATTTTGGGATAATTTGCATACAAATGGTACCTTAATTTTCCAAGGGGATCTATCTCTGCATGGAATGAATTTGAAACCAAATTTCTTAACCAATTCAAATTGTACGTGGATCTGGCTACAGTACATCACCAATTCATTAAAAATGGAAAGATCCCAAAGAGCCCATCGCCATGTTCGACCACCGCTTCCAAAAAATGCATGAAATGTTGGAAGCTCCTTACAACATACTAGAGGTGTTAGGATTAGGATCACTAAGAGGGGGGGGGGGTGAATCAGTGATCTATCAATTAATGCTTTTTCTTCTTATCTGAATCTTTACTTAAATGCTTATGTACTAAACTTGAATATCAATGCAAGTAAGATAAATATACACAACACATAACACCATATATGATTACAGGGAAACCCAATGTAGGTGAAAACCCCGGTGGGAATTAGTTCCCACAAATATTTTGTACTAGTGTCTTAAGATCATTGTTAGAAGATCCTTAACCCTGTTAGGAATTGTCTTTACAATACATGAAGTACAGTGACCTTGTTAAGGGTCAGACCCTATTAGGATTCTTTTACAATAACCCTATTAGGGGTGGTGGACTCACTATCCAAGGAATCACTGTCCAAGAGCACACTGCTCAAGTGGTGAAAGCTACAACCTTCTGGATCTTTGATACACACTGTATCTGCAAGGTGAACTGCTGCTGTAACACTGCTTGTCTGATCAGTTCCTTTTGTGTGCTGATGCTTTAACCTCTTGTAAATCACTACAAAAATATTATCTTCACTCTAAAATATTCTACTTCAATACCTATATCATCAACATATGATAGATATATCTTCACTGCTTTTACACTCTGCTCTGCTTTTCTTATCTCTGGCTTTCGCAACTTTTCCCATCACAAATGACCTTCTATAAGTACTTCCTCAAAGGAAATGAACATGTTGGCTTTAGGAAATTTTTTACCATGTATCCTAATCACTTACATAACCACACAAACCTTCATTAAGTCAGCTTAACATTAATTATAACTGATTTACTTAAACCAAACAGACACGTCTTTTCACACAGTCCGCTTCACCAAAATAGCTTTAACTAATTATCCCGGATGAATCAAGTCATGTGCTTTTAAAAATAGGTTTTTAGGTCAATAAAAATTACTAATCCAAAGGTGCAAGTCCTGAGGATAAGTGAAACTTCTACGCCAAAACAATCTCTGTCGGCTCTTTCCATGATCTTTGTCCTGTTTTGGCATTTAATGGTTGTACCTCTTCAACGGGCTATATTTTCTTCATAATTGAAGATCTGATCATGTTCTCTTAGAATTAGCATGAAAAAATACTCATAATATTATCTTCAAAGGAACATATGATTTGGATAACAAATGAACACACGCTAAACAAAACTATAACAGTCTGTTCCTTGCTCTGTCCTATTTTATGTACTTAGCCCATTTCTGATCTTCTGATGATGTGTGCTGACTCCGAAACTTCATATGAATTTTTTTCCATAATGAAAACACTAAATAGAGTCATATACTTAAGTATAGTCAACTTTCCAACAATCTCCCCCTTTTTCATTAATGGTAACAAAGGAATATGGTGAAGTTACTATCTGTACTTTTATATATAAAAACTCTCTATCTTATATCTCCCTTTTATCAAATACTAGACTCCATATTCTTCATACTCTACTCCCCCTTTGACATTAATGAAAAAGGTGCTCAAAAACACTTCTATGTAATTACTCAGCATACATATCTGGATATGCAATCTGCAACTTCTGGATCTCTTTCTCCCAAAATGCAATCAGTGAATTAAAAATCTGTAGATGGGCACATAATGCATATTGTAGCTTCTCCATATTCTCCAATTCTATGCTAGGACCTTGATCATATGATAGACTCCATATTCTATACATTACTTTACTCACCCTTTGATATTATCTTCTCTTCCTTCTCAATCTTGTCAATCTGCCCCTGATATACACATATTGATATCGGTGGAGGGATCTTCCATAGATTTCCTTATCTTCTCTATCATAGCCTCTACCTCCTAGATCTTCTTTGTAATGATGGGTACTTAACTTTCCTGATTTGTACATTCAGCAATAATCTTTCTGCCTTTTGCTGCAAACTTTTTCAAGGATGCTTGACCAATTTTGAGTGAACTAAGATCAAGTGTAAAGTTTCTAACCAATTCACTGAGCCTCTTCTTCATATACTTCTCTTCTAATCTATTTTTCATGACTTCTTTAGATTATATGCTCCCACTTACTTATTTACTCCCCATGAGTCTAAGTCTATTATGGGTGTCAAGCTTTATAGCAATGATGATGAATTGTCCATCACTTCAGTCTTCTCTTTTTCTGCTTCCTTTTTTGTGGTATCTTAAATCAATATATCTTCTTACTAATATAAAGACTCTCAGCTTCTTGAGTACTCACAAATATTTCTTCAAAATTTTCTAGATTAATATCAATTGCTTCCATTGATACTTCAACATTATCAATCATGAATGTATCCTCCATGTCCTTGGCCATGGGCGCAGAATCTTGTGGACCTGTCATAATAGTTTTATCTGCTTCTTCACATGATTTTTTAAATTGTATATTCAATCAATTTGGCTCTTATGTGAACGCTCTTTTGTTGTATTCATACTTAGATGATCAACAATAAGTATGCACTTCCAAGGATAACATCAGGTCGGCTCCAAAACAAAATCTCCAATGGATATACTGATACTCTCACATAAAACAATGCTCAACAAGATTTTGACCCATTCTACTTCATGAAATTCATGCGCTGAAGCATACTAATAAATCACTTTCAAGATGTTTCAAATATTTTCTTAATATCAATCTCTACTGAAGAATGTAATTGTGATGCTTTGCTAATTGTCTGCAAGTTCTCCTTTGATTATCCAACCACTTACTCAATTGCTAAGTAAGTTTTCAACTAATTTCCAAAATGACATGTCCGTGCTTGGGCTTTGTTTCAAACTCAAATGAATTTTCTTATCAAATAATGATTATCAATCTCCTTTCTTCACTATTGACAACAACTGTATTCCATTAACAATACAACTGCTAGGGCTTCTATGATCTCCAATTGTTTATTCTAACCGCAAGTGAGGACTTGGTGATTAAAAAGTAGATTTACGCCATTAATACTTTCCGCATAGACACAGAAAGCAACTGTAACTTCCGTTCTTGTTCCTGATAAATATTTAGATTGTGTGCTCTTCCATACAACACCATATTGTCACCAAACAATTGTAATCCAAAGCGCATACTCAGAGGTGAGTATACCAGCCACGCAGGGGTTCACAGCTAGAATAGCTTCCCCTAAGACCATGAGGGTCAACTATTCAGAAGTAGAAGGTGCATCTACTGAGGATGCATCTACTACGTTGTTCTCTTCCTTGTCCTTCTTTACTTTGACCCATATTTTATCTAATTTATCTTTAGCTTCCACAAACTTAACTTCTCATGATTCTTCAAACAAAGACTTCTTAGGATTCTCTTGTCCTTTTGTTCTTGATCTACAAGACCTTGAGATGTGTCCAACCTTTCCACATGAATGAAAAATGATAGGAGGTTTGATATTATTCGGCGTATTGGTTTGAGTTACCAATCTGCATTGTCTAGCTGAATGACCATTGTGATTACATATCTGACATGTAATGTTCTGAGTACTTCTAATATTTTTCTGAGGATAACTTCTTTGGTTTTGCTGATCCTAATTTCAATGATTATTCAGAGTCTTGTTCTTCTGACTTGTTTTGCAATTCATAGCTTTATGACCAGATTTATTACATGAATAACAGTAACCATTTAAGGGTCTTACCTCTTTACAATTCCTTGCAATATGTCCATGCTTGTTACATGCATAACAGGTACGGTCAACTAGCTTGCATTCATCCTTAGGTGATTCAACATTGTCTTTAATCTGATTTCCAATCTCCTTAATATCTTTGATGTCCTTTCATTCTTTCATTCTTTCTTGCATGGCATCAATCTGAATTTGTGCTTCATTTTATCCTATACCGCTAGTATCTCGTTTAACCTTTTGAGCATACAACTAAGATTCTATCATATCCTTGCTTGTGTGTAACTTGTCAATATGATTCTTTGCTGCAATAAATTCAGATTCCATCTTCTCTTTGTTGTTTCTTATCTCCAATATTTCCATGTTTTCTTGTCTTAGTTCTTCATCTAATTGCTTGTTTGCTTTGACTTGATCATCACAGGCATCTTGATTGTTACATAGCTTTTCATATAATTCTTCAATCTGATCCTTTAGAGATGAATTTTCTTCATTCAAATTTCTTTTTACTTCTCCCAAATCATTTGAAGAACAATTCCTTAATTCTTTTTTTAGTTTCTTGATAAGTATTTGCATGCCTTCAACTTTTAGTTTTAGATCTTCATTTTCTTTTTCATATGTGTCAAGTTCTTCAAGGGCTGCTTCAAGATTCTTTTTCAGGTGTTTCATTTCTTCCTTCTCCATGATATCCTCAAGTGGTTAAACTTCTTTGCTGAGGACCAGAGCTCTGGTACCAATTGTTAGGAATAGGATCACTGAGAGGGGGGGGGCGTGAATCAGTGATCTATCAATTAATACTTTTTCTTATTATCTGAATCTTTACTTAAATGCTTATGTACTAAACTTGAATATCAATGCAAGTAAGATAAATATACACAACACATAACACCATATATGA
>MU228062.1:239202-250425 GCA_018584345.1 Thuja plicata | reverse complement strand
GTGGGAATTAGTACCCACAAATATTCTGTACTAGTGTCTTATGATCCTTGTTAGAAGATCCTTAACCCTGTTAGGAGTTGTCTTTACAATACATGAAGTACAGTGACCTTGTTAAGGGTCGGACCCTATTAGGAGTCTTTTAAAATAACCTTGTTAGGGGTGGTGGACTCACTATCCAAGGAATCACTATCCAAGAGCACACTGCTCAAGTGGTGAAGGCTACAACCTTCTGGATCTTTGATACACACTATATCTGCAAGGTGAACTACTGCTGTGACACTGCTTGTCTGATCAGTTCCTTTTGTGTGCTGATTCTTTAACCTCTTTTAAAGCACTAAAAAAATCTTATCTTCACTCTGAAAGCTTCTACTTCAATACCTATATCATCAACATATGATAGATATATCTTTGCTTCTTTTACACTTTGCTCTTCTTTTCTTATCTCTGGCTTTCGCATCTTTTCCCATCACAAATGACCTTCTATAAGTACTCCCTCAAAGGAAATGAACATGTCAGATTTAGGAAAAATTTTACCATGTATATTGATCACTTACATAACCACACAACCCTTCATTAAGTCAGCTTAACATTAATTATAACTGCTTTACTTAAACCGAACAGACACGTCTTTTCACATAGTCCGCTTCACCAAAATAGCTCTAACTAATTATCCCGAATGAATAAAGTCATGTGCTTTTAACCATAGGTTTGTAGGTCACTAAAAATTACTAATAAAAAGGCACAAGTTGTGAGGATAAGTGAAACTTCTACACCAAAACAATTTTTGTCGGCTCTTTCCATGATCTATGTCCTGTTCTGGCATTTACTGGCTGTACCTCTTCAACTGGCTGTATCTTCTTCATACTTGAAGATATGATCATGCTACCTTAGAATTAGCATGTAAACATACTAATAAGATTATCTTCAAAGGAACATATCATTTGGATAACAAATGAACACATGCTAATCAAAATAAGAACAATATGTTCCTTGCTCTGTCCTATTTTCTGTACTTAGCCAATTTCTAATCTTCTGATGATGTGTGCTAACTCCAAAACTTCATATGACTTTGTTGCCATAATGAAAACACTAAATAGAGTCATATACTTTAGTATAGTCAACTTTCCAACAAGAGGGAGCTATCATACAATTTTATCTTAAAGATTTGGACCCATTCACCTCAATTTTCCTAAGAAGACTTCCCCTAGCAGATAGAGATACAATGGAAAAGGTATATAATGAGGCCATTACATTTACATAGAAAATGGATCCACAGGAGGGGAACTTCACATCCATTCCCATCATTAACAACACCATTTCCCCACATCCATTTGCAATAAATAGCCAAACTCTGGCAAGTCACATACCATCAATGAATCCAATTCCGCCACAACCATTCGCAACCCTACCACCATCCATCACCTACCCGGGCTACGAAACCCATAAGGCTGCGTTTGTAGAGAAAAGAGTTGTGGCTGAAACCAAACCTAATACTCTGATGGCTTTTGAGCTAGATGTCATGAAGAAAACCTTGTCATAACTCACAAGTGAGATCACAATGATGAAGATAAACCCATCCCAAAACCAACGGGGATAATAGTGAACATCTGCTGGTCCAAATGCCTATCCTTAGAATATAAATCAGGGTTTCAATACTTACAACAACATAAATACACAAGAAAATCCATTTGGGCAGCAAAGACCCACCAGGCCATGAAACACCCGACCAAATAGTGGTAGCATCCTCGTGGATAATGCAAACACATATGAAGCTTTGGAAGAAAATTATGTCGGGGATCCAAACTATTACCATGGACATGAAGGATGTAGAGGAAACTCCTACAACCATCATACTCAGAATCCTGATGAGCCACCCATTCAGCTCAATGCCATGATTTTTGATTCTTACAAGTGTATAAATAGAGAAGGTTCGAATACATATGCAAAAGAAGAAGAGTTTGTGTTCCCATTTTAGAAAGAGGAGGAACCTGAATACTCTGAAGTACATGCCTTCCAAAATGATCACCAAAATTTGTATAATTCATTAAGTAGGAATGAACTCCTCACTGATGGTATAACTCCTAGCAAACAACTGACTCCCCCAGATCCTCGGGCCAGAAAAAACCTCATGCCTCGTAAAGGGCCAAATGCTCCTACAACTCCTCCCCCAAATGAATTTGTTGGTTACTAGAGCATGACATGGTCAAGTGACAAATATAGTGCGGTTAAAGAGTTGAAAAATACCAAGGCAAACATTTCTATGTTTGAATTACTGCAAGGTTTCCCATCTCAAAAGGAAGCCCTTTTAAAATAGTTGGACCATTCAAAGAAAGGTCTGTTAGCTAAAAGTACAAGAGCACCAACATCCAATGTCAATATTTATGAGGGTTTTCCCGCAATGATCAGAGAAAAGATGGAGGTACCCACTTTCGTACTCAGTTAGCATATGTTTGGGAAGAATTTACATTATTTCTTGATTGATTCAGGAGCGTCGTGTAACATCATGCCCTTGTCAATTTGTCAAAAACTAGGAATGGTGCCCTAGATAACCAACCAGGTAGTGATACAACTAGATAAAACTGAAGTCAAAGTAATCAACATGCTCAAAGACGTGGATATTCAATTGGTTGCAAACCCAAGGATACAAAAGTGCATTGATATACATATAGTGGAAATCCCTGAAACCTACCAAATTTTGTTGAGACAAGAATGTACCAGATGTCTTAGGGGTTGGTTGTCTATAGATCTCACTCAACTCTGGCTGCCCTAGAGAGGATTGAACAATCAGATCAAGATAAATGCAGAACCATAACTAAAAAGGATGATCATAGAATACAATGCTCCTAATGAAGTTATGTTCACACAAACCAACATAGGCACTTATCAGATGGACAACCTCCTCATGTTTAAAATATAAGAAGGGGAAGATTTAGACCATAGACCCATCCAGGGGCTCCTAGAGTTACCCATCAGTGAGGACATCTTTAGAAGTTTTATTGACAGTGCTACAACAAACCTAAGGCCTTTGGGACAAGATGTCGATCCCAACATCTTGTTACTACCAGGATAATGTGGGTTACACCAAGCAAGCCATTTAGAGTTCACATGCCCCAAATCCCAAGATGCACTTTCATGAGTATTAGCCCAGATCACCCTACCAAAGAAGGTACAGGAAGAAGGCTTTAAGGTGGCAGATGAGAGTAACCCCATGCCAAAGGAAGAAATCTCAGCCAATCTAAGTCATGACACTGAGCCAGACTCAGATGAAAAAATCCTGGCGCTAAACATGCTTAGTGACTAGAGCACTTCGGATGAGGGAGCTTATCTACCCTACAATGGGTTACTAGAGGGTGAAAATAGTAAAGGTGTCAAAATATATGGACCTGGATGTATCCAAGCAACAAGGGAAGGAGAGTCAAAATCCTTAGATAGTGATGGAGGGAAGGTTGAAGGACTAAAACCATAGGTTTCACCAAAAGGGCCCCCACCAAGTCCACCCTCACAGGGAAACCACAGATATGGAAATTAGGCTTTGACAACTCCAAATGTAAACAAGGAGTAGGATTAGGTATTGAACTTATTAACCGAAGAGGTAAGTCTTCTTATGCTGCATATAGATTACAATTTTGATGCACTAACAATGTTGCAAAGTACAAAGTGCTAATTCACGGACTCCTCCTCGTCCATGAGAAAGGAATAAAGGCTCTAACGGTGGAAGGAGATTTTCAATTAGTCATCAAGAAAGTCCACAATAAGTATTATTGCAACGATAAGAGGCTCTCAGCCTACCAAAATAGGGCATGAGATTTGATCAATGACTTTTAAGCCTTATACAACCAATCTATCCCACAGAGAAAGAATGTTATTGCTGATGCTCTAGCTGTATCCGCCAGTTCACTCCATCCCATAGAGAAGTCCAAGTTAAAGAGGTTTTTATTTGAACTCATCGTAGCACTGGCCATCCCATATAACATCACTAATTTCCAATTCTTCCAAGATGATCAACACATCCTTGGTTTCATCATGTGTGCAGATGTGTTTGAAAAACAAATCATAGAAGAAAGGAAGGAAGAAGAAGAGGAAGAAGCAAGTCGATCCTGAGGACCTTGATGACCATGGCATCATAGACCTAAGGACCAATGATATAACAAAGGGGATGGTAGAACTGGAAATAATTTTTGATAGTGATGGGACTACCTTAAAGAGATGTCTAGATGTAGCTCCCAATTCCAAAGAGTGTGAGACATACAACCTTGCATGAAGGAAGAAACAAGAGAGGTACACATCAAAAAAGTGGGTACCAAAGAAGAAAAGGAGAAAATGGTCCAATTCCTCACCGAATATTGAGATGTTATGGCATGGAGTTATGAAGAATTAAAGACATATGATACCTCAGTCATAGTACACAACATCCCTCTAAAACCAGACTCCAAACCCTTTAGACAACACCAAAGGCCTGTGAACCCTAATATGATGCCCTTGATTCAAAAGGATGCCGAGAATTTACAAGATGCCAGAATCATTTTTCCAATTTGACATTCCACGTGGGTTGCAAATTTGGTGTTCGTAAGAAAGAAGATCAGTGAGACCAAGTTTTGCGTGGACTTCCAGAACCTAAATAAATCCTCCCAAAAGGAAAACTACCCACTCCCGTCTCTCAAAAAAGTATTACATATAGTCAAAAGATCCTAAATGATGTCCCTGGATGGTTACTTAGGATACAATCAAGTAATTGTGTAGGAAGAGGACAGGTTGAAGACAACATTTACAACAAAATGGGGAACATTTCTCCTACCGACGGATGCCCTTCAGTCTGATAAATGTCTAGGCCACTTTCCAAACGGAAATGGACATAGCCTTTAAAGGGTTAGTTGGGAAGTGTATTATCATTTACATGGATGACCTCACAGTGTTTTCGAAAAAAAGAGATGACCACATAGACAATCTCATAAAATCTCTACAAACGTGCAGGAAATATGGGATCTCTCTCAACCCAAAGAAGTGCATGTTTAGGGTAACTAAAGGGAAGCTATTGGGACACATTATTTTAGAGGATGGGATAGTCATAGAGACTAAGAGGGTGGAAGCTATCTTAAAGTTGACTCATCCCCATAGCCGCAAAGAGTTGAAATCTTTCTTTGGGAAGATTAACTCTGTAAGGAAGTTCATCAGTGGCTTCATGGAGATAGTAAATCCATTGAACAAAATGCTCAAAAAGGTTGACAAGATCAAATGGACCATCTAGGTAAAGAAATATTTTGAGGAAATAAAAAGTGCCATGTCCACAGCTCCATTCCTCGTCAGTCCCAACTATGCCCTACCCTTGAATGTCTATTATTTTGCATCCAAGCACTCATGCACAAGCATCCTAACATAGAAGAAGGATAGTGAAGATGAAAGACCTATATCCTTTATTAGTTTCCCCTTTAAGGATGCTGAGATTAGGTGCCCCAACTTGGGAAAAAAGTATTTTTCCCTCGTCAAAGCAGTAAATAAATTCTGGCACTATATCTGTTGAAGCAAGGTCTTCAGAATAGTTCCTGACACAGCTATAAAGTCTCTTTTGATGCAGAATGAGTTGGGGGAACATAGAGGAAAATGGATGGAAATCCTCTAAGAGTTTGACCTAGAGATCTAGGCAATGAAATTAGTGAGAGGTCAAGGCCTAACAAAGTTGATACTTGAAGTTGAAGAAGGTTTGGTTTTTCATACCTAAACTGATTAAGGTGTGATTACTGACATATGGTACCAAGATATAGTTTATTACCTACTACAGAATTTCTTCCTAGAGGGGATGAATGGTTCACAAAGAAGAGATCTAAAAATCAAAAGAAACTCCTACATGCTACAAAATGACAAATTGTATAAATGCAATTATGAGGGTTTGTACCTCAAGTGTCTAGATAGGCTAGAGGCAAAACAAATCCTAGAAGATTTTCATGACAAATATGGGATAGGGCACGGTTCAGCTGAGGCAACTGCCCACCAAATCCTAAGAGCAGGATATTTCTAACCAACAATATTCAAAGACACTGGCGAGTAGGTGAGATTGTGCCACATTTTCCAAATGAGTGCAACCTGAGAAATAAATCTGGCAATGCCCCTACAACTGGTATATAAGGTACGTTTGTTCACCCAATGGGGCTTAGAATTTATTGGAATGATTAAACCCCCTTTGTTTGCAGGAAACAATTTTATTTTGACAGCCACCGATTACTGCACGTGCTAGATGGAGGCTCAAGCACTAAAAAATTGCACCACAAAGGTCGTAACTGTAAGATCTAAAATTTGGATTGGGTTAATGGTCTTCTAGATAATAGGAATTGCATATGAAAAGAGACCCTAAGTCCAATTTTAGTCTTATACACTTAATTATTATGATAAGGAATTGAGAATACTTGTAAAGAACTATGGAGTAAAATACCTACCTCATATCATAGTAGATCTGAAGACTATTGTTTTCTAAGGTCTGTGCTCTATTTCTAGAAAATCTAATGTGTTATCCAGAACAGAAACGCAGAGACAAACAAAACCCATAAATATTTTTCTGATCCGACACCGTCTTGAGAAAAAGGTTGACCTTGACCAATAAATGTCACCTTTGACCCAATAATCTTGACCCTAACCTATGCTACCTTGAAAGAAAATCTATTTTCAGATCCTGATAGTTCACTAAAAAGGGTATCCAAATCTAGTCTCAGATCCGCTATCATGTACCTATAACTCCTAGAAATAGCACCTGCAAATATCTAAAAAAGAGGGTTTTGGGGGTGGCTATATAGGGTTTTGCCTTAGTCAAACCCCCATTTTGGTGATCTCCACCTCCATGAATAGCCAAATATAGAATGTATGTGTGTGTTTTCTCTTTGAAAAGAGTCTTTAAATATATAATATCAAGATCTAATCTCTAGACTAATAATCCTAACATAACATGGAAATGAAAAAGAAATGAATAGATTTGAATATGATAAAGGAAGCATACCAAGCCCCCAAGGCTAAAGTACTCCTACAAACTCACAATCCATAATTTCTACCCCATGATAATATCCTTTGAATGCTTGAATGTTGAGAATGGTAGATCTAATAGAAAAGAGCACCTTCTTGCTTCAATGAAGATCTACAATAGCTTGTCCAAAAAAATGCTTGAATGTATCAACATGTCCTCATATATTTTTCCTTATATTTCATCTTGTTTCTTATTTTCACTATCATTGCATCATGTCATCTCCTAATTTCATCTCTTGATCAAATGAAGTTAAAAGAGAGTGTTTATATAGAGATCTCAATATAGGTCTCCTAAGGCAATCTGAGGGATCCAAATTCAAATTTTACCTTGAATTATTGTCCAATAAGAATCACCAACCAAGGAAAAAATGAATTAAATTAAATATCCAAGAAAACACTTCCGCATCCGAACCCAAGGACCTATTTTAAGTTTAGAACCCCGATAAGCTCTAGAATTGAAAGCAGGGATAAACAATTGACAAAGGTCTATGTCGACCTCAACCTTGACCTAGGTCAAGGTTGAACTCACCCTTGACCTAGGTCAAGGTCAACCTCAACCCTGGCCTAAGGTTTCAGGAAGGTCACTTAGTGGTATTTGTGAGATTCCCAGGTCAGCCGGGGACCTAGGAAGGTGATGGAACATTCCAGAATGTTGGGAAGAAGGCCTAGAGAGAGTATGAAAAGGTATAGGAGGGCCCACACATAGGTCCTACCTAGAAAATAGAGCCATGAAAAGGGAAACCAAGGAGAATCCATGAGATCCTAACCCTAATTTCACCTAGTCAAACACAAGTGCATCCTAAATGTAAATCTAATATGCAAGCACACTAAATGAAGGTGACAAACCTACCAAAATGGAAGTGCTTCCATTTTAAGATGATACATTTAGCCCCCAATTTAGCTTAGATATGACACTACATGAGTATGTAAGCTAAAGTAAAAAAATCATTAGAAAGTAAAAAGGATATAGCCCAGTCCTTAATGTGGACATCCTACAAGAAACCATTAGTACCTATAACTTGCAACACACCAGGTTAATGAAAATCCATAGAGAACCTAAGCCTTAATACAATGATCTTCAGAAGTGTATAAATCCCCTTATGGCCCCCCATGTTTTGGCTTACTAATTCTTGAAAGGTGAAACATGGTGGTAAGGTAAATTCTATACACTAAATATGAATTTTATTTAAAACTTTTTTCCTAAACTAGTTAGAAGGTCCTAAACCTTTCTAAACTAACTCAAGAGGTTGGGTATCTGAATCAAAATTCTAGTGCCTTAGATGACACTAAAAATAGAGCTACCAAACTCAAGTTATGATGAAGAGAGTGAATGTCTATCTAAATGCATGTAAAAGGAAATTTGAATTTGAGCTAAGTAAATTCAAATGAAATCCTAAGAAAATCCTAAGGAAACCTAATAAAACCCTATTTTAAAGCTATAAATAAGAGAAAGAGACACTTACCTCCTCATTCTTACCATTTGCAGGGGTTGGAAAAGGAGGCAAGATGTCGAATAGAGAAGAAATTGAAGTGAGCCATATGGAGGTCTTGAGAGAGCGTTTGGCTAGTGGACAGCCACTGCCTGAGGCAGGTTTCCTATTTTGATATTTAAGATTGAAAAATTCATTTTTTTAAAGGGAAGGTTGAGCCTGACCCAGAAAGGTCGACCGTGACCCAATTATGTCAACTTTGACCTTCTAAAGTTGACCATAAAAGGGTAGGTTCTGTCCTTTTTAGGGTGAATGTTGACCCTGACCTAAAAAGGTTGACCCTGACCCAAAAAGGTTGACCTTGACAAGGTCTTATTGGTATAGCATTTGCTTGATGATAGAGTACTGATATGATACTTTTCTATGCTTACAGGACCCTGTCTGTCTTCAAGAGCATCCCTTTGGAGGGTTTCTATTGATTATCAAAGAGAGCATGTCTGAGTTACAGCCGAATGAGATACAAGTTTTGAGAGAGGTGGGATTATACTGGGTAGCATTGCTACCACATATGAGGTTTCATCAGTCCAATATTTCCACCATAAAAGAGAGATGGGATGAGGATACTTGTTCATTCCATCTTCCATCAGGGGAGGTCACAATCACGCTGGAGGATGTGTACAAGATCCTATGAATTTCAGTCCGAAGTGAGCCTGTTAGATCAAGAGTACTACAGGGCCCACCTAAGGTGTTTGGAGATGGGGAGTATTGTTTGGGACAGGTCCCACAGATGAGGACCCAGTCAGATTAGATCACCTTATCATCCATACTAGTAGGTCCAACACCTTTGGTATGGAAAGTAATGCTATGTATACTCTCATTCATTGTGATACGCAACACAAAGGGTACAATTTTATTTGCACCATTTAACAATCTCGTGCACAAGATGGAGGGTGATAGAGTTGTTTTCTCATGGGGGTTTAGTATGTTAGCACATCTTCACAATGAGTTGAGTCAGCTAGTGAGATTTCAACGGGAGAGTCTTAGAGTATGCACCTTGTTACAGGTCTGGATGTTTGAGAACTACATATGTACATGACCATAGGGTGTTTCAGTGATGATAGATGCAAGTACACCAAGAGCCTTTCCATATGCGCTAGTAGATGTATAGTAGTACGTGGATATCCTCTTTTGGAGAGTATGCCTTGACCGTGTACCAAGTATAGATTTGATATGGAGACCTTACTATTAGATGATAGAGTGGCCAGATACTCAATATTAGTTGAGATACTCATAGTGGCACAAGCTTCTAGAGGGTCCCACAAATCATTTCATGATTCCATATATTTATGATTGGGTGATGAGATAGTTTGGTCTGATACAGGGGGTCCCTTGGATAGTTCCTCGACATGCATACCTGATGAGATACTATCAGAGACCTGGCACCATACGTCGACCTACAGTAGCAGACATTGTAGATAGCAAGATAGATGATACCCAGGATATAGAGGTAGCCCCTGAGACATTCTATGTAGGCATTAGCAAATATTATATTAGATATAGGAGTTTATAGGGGACTAATCCTATCTTCCCTGATGACTACCCTACAGGTGATCCAGGTATTTTAGAGAGGATGCACCAGGGTGGTGACATATCAAAGGAGGAAGAGGAGGATCATGAGGAGGAGCCCATTCCTAAGGGAGATCCCATGGAGGAGGAGAGAGCTAAGGAGAGAGAAGAGGAGAGGGCAGAGGAGATGCCCCCTGACAACAATACAGGTACTAGTGATCATGCAGTCTATATTTCACCCTTGAGATCACAATGAGCTCCTTGAGTGCACACAAAGACACCACCACCTAGACCTAGACACAATGAGAGAGGAGAGAGTAGCCGCTCCATGCCCCCACCATTTAGATCCTTTGGTGATACTCAAAAGGGAGATCTATGTATGACATATGTAGTTTAGTTAGAATGTCTTAAATAAATGTTTTTCTAGAAGAAGTATTTAAAGGAAATTATTGAACTTTGTAGTGAGCGTAGCGGAGTGGAGGAGTTTTTTATCTAAGGTTCTGAAGGATACATGCATATCCTACCGACTTCCAGCTAGTGAGTGAGAGTCCCTTAAAGGACAAAGGGATCCTAGAAGACATGTAGATATCTTCCTATGTGTACAACGAGAACTGAGGCTATCTAAGGAAAGAGAGGATAAGTTGATGGCTAATCTACAAAGAGCCCAAGAGCATAACCATGAGTTGAGCATATCGAGGAGCCGCACATGGAATACCATTTTGATATCCTCAGCCTCACATCACATATCAGAGAGATGTAATGCCCCTCCAAGCAACCCAACAAGACAAGAAATAAAATATCTATAAGATGCAAGTAATTTTTTTTTTTGTTTAACTAGAATAATATTCATCATTGTACTTCATATCTCTAAAATAAAGGAAAAAATACTTTTCTACAGCTTGAATGCAAGATTTTTTCAACAAAATCCTCACAGGTTCCCTAACGTTTCTACTAAAGCTACATTAACTAAACTATTTACATGCATAAGATATCCATTTAGTTATGAGCTTAAAATATCTACATTAATTTTAATGCACCAAGGTAAATTTCCCTAACTTTTTTCTTTCATTAAACATAAGTTAATTGTCTAACATTATCATTCCTTTTATCAACTAATGCCATTAGATCATATTGTTTTTATAAATATCTATTATCCTTTGTACCACTTTCCTCTAAACATTTAGGTAAGAGATTAGTATTAATAAGGTAGACATTATGCTAG
>MU228062.1:226174-239018 GCA_018584345.1 Thuja plicata | reverse complement strand
CAGTACATCATTAAATATAACTATATCTAAGATTATTTCCTTTATATATGAACAACATAAGAGAATAGGAAAAATAACATAAACACTTTCTTTTAATGCTAATAACATGTCAATATCATATATTCTTATCCCTTTTTGTTTACCTAGGACTACCCATTCCCTAATACACTACTTTGAATTCAGATTATATCAATACTTCAAGATTCTTTATAGGAGATTACAATTACATGAATAAAAATACATAAATATCTCTGAACATAATAAAATATCCAATAGGAAGTCTTCAACTGCATATCTGGAAAGGAACATGTGCTATGATCATCCAAAGAACCATGAACAATACCTCAATATAAATATTAACCGCACAACCACATGGGACCAATATGCCCACTCCCTCGAGCTAGGGAGATAGAACCAAAGGCCCATGCAAGAGGTAACAACTAGGACATTCCTAAGGTGGTGCTAACTTTTCCCCAAATTCATAACACAAAAGGGAAAGATAAGAATACCACAAGGACTACCAGAGGCATGATGAAAATTTGTAGGGTCTCTAAGATACAAGCTAGGAGAGTGTCATCTCATAGCCCTCGCCCCTTGGATTATCCTGGTAAGCCACTCTAGGCCCTGACCCCCAAGTAGGCACATGCAGAACCGAACATCTCTCATAGGGATGAGACTGTTCGATTGTGCTATCGCCATAGCACCTTCTCCCACTCCCATCCATAGCCTATAATAGCACTACCATCATGGGTGAGGCTTATATTATTTAATGTGTAGTACCCCTTCCCATAATTTTATTAATGTTTTCACTAGATTCAACAACTCACCAGTGGGTTATCTTGGTGCTAGCCACTTAGTGCCCTAGCTCCTCACTGTGAGCCACTCACCTAGTGTACTTATTTTCCCTAACCTACATAAAAGCATCATAATAACATAATAGATCAATTATCTAGTATACAATATTTCATATCAATATCATAACAACATTTGATTGAGTTTAGGAAAACATATGTTGTCCCTAGTCCATTGGACAACCCTAAACCTTGATATGACATTCAAAATGTTCCAGACACAAGAAGACATCAGAGTGATATTATAAACATATTTAGAATACACATATATCCAACCAAACAAATAAAAACCCTAATAGCTTCTGGTAACTATACAAAACCCTAAAACTTGGTAATGTTCTTAAATAGATATATTTCCAGAAAGGATTAAATGCAAAGAATAGAAATCATAGAAAAGTTGCCAATATCTTCCATAAAACAAATAATAAATCCAATTGATTCAATGGGGATTTAGGTAAAATCATTATAGACTCTTAATTTAATTTGGGTGACAATCCAACAGTGGGAAAGAGAGTTATGACTTCTGGTTTAAAACAGAAAACTCTGGTTAGGGTTCAGACCTGCCTTCACTAAAATGATTGTAATTATCACAAAACACAATAAACATGATCCAAACCAATTGGAAATGAAATATAAGACATTGGAAGATGTATTATATCAAATTTAGAATTTGACATTATCAGAACAGTCTGTAGCATATGAATACATTTGATAGAAAAATTGGAATCAAGAAATGACAGGCATAGTCTGCCAAAATGTCAATAATAAGGAATTAATTCAACTCTAAAAAAAAAATTAGAGAGATAATCATTTCAGATCTGTGAATTTTACTTTTGGAAAACCAATTTAGAAAAACCGTATATGCAATTTACATTATTATAATAACAGATCGCCAAAAATGGGTTGCTAAAAACCCTAGGAAAACACATGACAATTTTCACAAACAAAAACTCCAAACTTTTAAATAACTACAGAATGAAAGGTAAACATATAATACATCATGAAAATATGTAAATAGATCCATATTTTATCATATACTTTAATCAACCAATACATTCAATCCATCCCTCAAATCCTACGAAGATCCAACCGAAGAAGGAGACAAAAGAGGAAGACAAATCCAAACTTGAGATGCATCCTTCAAACCCTATCCATTTTCATAAAACTCCATGGAATAAATCACAAATCCATAGAAATGAATCCCTCTCTCAACTACTGAAACTCTCACAAAAATGTCTCTCTCCCAAAAGCAAAGATAACCATAAATTCATAAAGAAATATGCTTACAAACTCTCCCCCACATCTCATAAGTTTTTCTCCACAATCTCCATGAAAGAAAAGTCATCCTCCCCTCAATGATTCAGCCCCTAGAAATCATTCCCTTCAAATGAAAACTCATGCATATAAATATATTTCTAAAGGTTGTGAGGAAAGGTAACCAACTCCCAACTAACTCTTAACTAAATGGCATTATTAAATCACTTAATATAAGAGTAAACTCAAAACTATATATTACTCAAATATACTATAATAAATTCTTTATATTCATTCATACATATATGTACTATTATTTAACATGTTGCATAAGACATTAATAATTATATATATATATATATATATATATATATATATATATATACACACACACACACACACACACACACATGTCAAATATGAGACCCTATAATCTATATGATTATGAAGCAATAGATCACAATATCATTATTACATGTTTATAATTACTATGGGATATAAAAATGAGGTAGAATAAAATCACATGCCTCAAAATAAATCTAATCATCCAAAGAGGCTATAATAATCAACTAAGAACATATCAAGGTAACCACAAGATCAAACAAGGTCAACCAAAGTCAACAAGGAAATTCAAGCCAAACTCCTGACCAAGTGTGAAGCTCTGAAACATAACATAGAAATATTAACTAAGAATAATAACAAGAAGGAGAAATAAATAAAATGAGTAAACAAATCACACAACCAAATGAATGCAAGTGACCACAAGGCACCAATTACAACAATGCCCAACCGGGTGTGCTGGATCTGGGTTTTTCATCCAAAGGTTGACAGACAAATAAGGAACCTTAATATTCCCAAATTGGAACAATGAAAAAGGAAGACTCATGAAAGGGCCTTATTACTATCTCCATAAAAACAACCATCGAGGATTTGAGGGCACTCTTAGACTTGTGAGGCCAGGTGAATTCGATGTCTGGTACCTGCAAGCCTGCATCACAGAGAAGAAATACATGTGGATAGATATACATATAAGAAGACATTGTAGATAGATGACCAGGATCAATACATCATGTTGACCTCAGCTATGTGAGTAATTATGACTTTGTCCTGAATCATGCAAATACATTATGTATATACACACACACACCAAGTATGTAGCATCATCCTAGTGAAGGTTAGAATCTTGAGCATTGGATTAGTATCTAATCAATACTAATAATAAATCAACATAATCATGAGACATATCCCAAATCATCAAGTGACATACAAGATTCATCACAAGCAACCTTAACAGAAGAAAATATAAATAATCACTTATATATATCCATATATAACATCCTAATTATATTCATAAAGGTATTGAAGCACCTCAATACACACACAAAGATAAATACATACAAAAATTATTCCTTTAGACAGTATGTTTGATATTAGAATCCTCAGGTACTGGTTTATGAAATCATTATAAACAAACTATAGGAATAGATCAAACAAGTATCATGAACAACTTAAGCTATAAGAAAACATCGAAAGATCTTATTTCGTTCAAAAAAACAAAACTTATATTAGGGTTAGAGGGGTATTACATCCTCCCTCGGTAAGATTTTACTTAGTCCTAGAAGTCAGAAGATATAAAATAAATTATACATAACACATAAGTCATAATTTATTATGTAACAGAATTGCAATATTACTACTCTAGAACCTAATTTAATGACTGCACACATACTTTTGCTATCAAGAGTTTTGGTAAATCCTATCTTATACAATTTTAGAGTAGATTAACTCAGTTCCAATAGTTAATATTTTCAAAAGAATTACCTATGTGATTTTTCACTTCATGCAGTAATTTTGTTAACAAGATTCCATCAAGTCAAAAATCAAAGGTGTTCATGTTTACTCCCTAATATCAATATATTAGAAAATTGTGTGTTTTACCAATTGAGATTATCACTTCCTTTCACAATATCAGAGTTCCTATATATGGTAACCAGTATAAAAAGAAATAATTTATGATATATTTTCCCTTTTGAGACATAATCTACCCCTACACAATACATGTGAGACCTTATTACAAATAGGGTTCAAAACTTATTTTCCTTACAAGATATGCATATCCAAGATAGAGGGGTATATAACATTTATATTTGTTATGATCATGAATGGAATACATCAAACAATTGTTATTTACTTTGGCAATCATGAAAGTAAAACAACTCATATACTCGAAACTTACCATTTGTATTAATGCACAATTTTATAAGATATATTTCAAACAAACTCTTTTACCAAGTAAACAAAATTCCTTTCCATCAAAGATTTTAGTATAATTACAATGACATAAGACAAATACAAATTTAACAATATATATATATATATATCCTAATTCGTCAATTTCAAATTTATTAATCGTTAAGTTGGGATCCCTTCTTTAAAGCTTACTAGTTATATATGCACTTTTCCCTAATTTGTGTGTCAGGCAGTTTCCATATAGCATTTACTTAAGAGTTCTTTCAAATTCCTTATTCATAACAATCATAGATCCATCAAGAGACAAAGAAGTGCATGATTCCTACTACTATCTCCTTAACGACAACATTTAAATCAATTCACCAATGTACATAACTTTAATTTCTGCCCTTTACCTATTTGTAACATTACCCTCATACACTTCAAAATTTTGAGATAACATCCTTTCTAAGTAGAAATAGAGTAACATACATATCAATATTCCTATAGCATTTATTTACCAAAATAACTCCTTATTAATAGTTGATCAATCACTTAATGTTCATTTCTTACTACTGTAAAGGAGAAAATGATGATTAATAGAATAAGAGTGTTTTGATACTCAAATCACTTATCACCTTACATTTAATGTTTAGGGTGGAGGGATAAATAATACATTCTCCTTTATTCTAAAATGCACAAAGGAAGGATCCAAATTGATCAACCCAAAAAGGATTAATGCATAAATGAATCAATCTATTGGAAATAAGAATGAAGAAGGAGATCCTAGGTTTCCCTCTTAAAATGTGTGTGAATAAATCTAAATGTGTGATAGATTTAGAATGATTAAGGATTTGAATTGAAATGGATAGGAGAAATGCACTAACCTTGAAATATTGCAGATCAAAGAATGTTGTCTTTTGAGGTTTGTAGACTGTTTCTAGAAAAACTGACAGTTGGTCCCAAACCAGAATGCAGATACGAACAAAACCCAAAAATATTTTTATGTTCTGATGTCGTATTATGAAAAAGGTCAACCTTGACACACACATGTCAACCCTGACCCAATAATGTCGACCCTGACCTACACAGGTCTGACAGAAAATCTATTTGTGTCGTCCGAAAGAAAGTCAAAAAGGGTATCCAGATATGGTCTCAAATCAACTATTTTGAACCTATACCTACAAGAAAAAGGAGATTGTTTGTTGCGGGGGAGGGGTTTGCCTTGGTCAAACCCCAATTTAGGAATTAACCTTGAAATCAATAAAGTATAGAATGCTAGAAAGTAGTAGAATTGAATCTAACAATGAAGTTATGATATTCAATAGATATGTAATTGAAATTTGAATGTATGCAAGTATGTAAGTATGAAAGCATGAAATTAATAAGAACCATAAAAATCCATGATTGTATGCTTGAAATCCACTTTGAAGAGATGATGAAATAGTCTTGATGATGCACAAAGGATCTTGAAGGAAGATCACACCACCATGATGGCTAGATCTAGGGTTTGAATGATCAATCTTGAATGTTTGCACCTAATCCCTTCAAAGGCTTGAGAGCTTGAATCCTTGATCTTCAATGGAGAACTTGAATGCTTGGGAAGAAGACTTGAACATGTTGAGATCTTGGAAATAGATGCTTGAATCTTTTTCTTCTTGACAAAATCTTGATTAGAGCTTTTTGCACTTAGAAGGCTTAGAGAAAATGAGAGAGAGAGACTTCCTTTTATATGAAATTAGGGCACAATCTTCTAAGAAGGAAAAAATAGGATAATTAAATTCCAATTAGACCCATGCCCCTATAAAAGGACCTATATTAAATATAATTTAGGAATCAACGCTTCGGAACCCGAAACAGCTGACCCAGGAGTGGGAAAACTAAATTTTTGATGACCCCTGACAATCGACAAGCTTCCTATTTTGAAAGGGGGACCTTGGTCAGGGTTGAGGTCAACCCTGACCTAGGTTAGGGTCAAGGTTGACCTTGACCCAGGGGGTCAGAACCCCTAAAAAATATTCTAGGTGGGGTAGGAGGTGCCCGGAGAGGCCCAATCAGGGTCCTGAATAGGCACAAAGGCAGGAGATGATGCAAAAACGTGAGGATGATATGGTAGAGGTCAAAAAATGTCCCCTAAGGAGGGATAAATTCTCTTAACATGGAAGTTCTTCCATTTTAAGATGATACATTAATCCCCCACTTTAGGGGGAGTATGGAAATCGAATGTGCTCATGGTAAAGTTAGAGGAAAAGGATCCTAGTGGATTGCAATGAGATTGAATATCACTAAGTCAGGGATATGAGTCCCCAAACCAAGGATTCTAACTCAACATACATACATAAAGATATGGAAGTAAAAACCAATTAATCATAGAAAACATACATGAATACATAAGTAAGACAAGAACAACACCATAGGTAACATAGCTTCATGATCTAATCCTACTAGCATGACAACGAAACAGAGAAGAGAAAGTGATTACCTCACCTAGTAAGATGCCCATCTTACTATGAATCACCCTAGAGGGAGATCCCCCAAGAGGTTTTCTCATAAACTGTGCTTGTAATTGTAAATGTGTCTACTGACGGCTTTTGAAAATAACCATAGATCGACATTCTTGTATCACTATCGAACGTAAAATGTGTGTCCATTCAGGATTTAGTAACTTATGTGCGTTACCTTTCGAGGATTTAGCATATTGTAAAAATAAAAAGGGTGTGTATCTCTTCAGGATTTAGCAACTTATGTGTGTTACCTTCCAAGGATTTAGCAAAAATAAAAGTAAAAATGTGTATCTCTTCAAGATTTAGCAACTTATGTGCGTTACCTTCCGAGGATTTAGCATGCTGAAAAATGTAAATTAATGTAAACTATAGTACAAGGGAGACCCTATATATGCCCTCCTCCTTATCATGGCTACCCACTAGGCAGGATAAGGAAGATAAAAGAGAATACCTACTTCACAAGGTAAGGAGATATCCAACTTAACAACAATGTATACCATATTCTTAGTAAAGAGCCTTGATCCTTACATTCAAGAACATAGATAATCGTGAAATGAATATGTCACATATGGAAAAAGGATCCTCAAAATGGAAGAGATATTATCAACAAGACCATCACCATAGAGGAGTGCTTAGGATAAAATATCATCTTCTAAAGAAAAGAGGGACCAATGATTCAATCATCAAGCCCCCTGGAATCAAGAGGAAGAGGAATCTTAGGATGAAGGCATCAAACTCTAACCAAAGAAAGGGAAAGAGTTTATCAAGAGCATATTTTGCAAAATAAATAAGAGGTGATGACCTAGGACATTCACCTCTTATATAAGAGGGTATCCATAGTAAAAAACATACATCTTTATAAGGAAATAATGTTATATGATAAACAAATGCCACTAAGCTAAGGAAAGTAGATCCTTAGATAGAGGAAGAAGGAAAATACCTTGCCCCCTAGGGGTGAAAGCAAGGGATATATTAAATTATATCAAGATATATTATAAGAAAGAGATATCATGTGAGAAGTGAAAAAAGTAACCCTTGTGAGGGATAGCACATTATTTAGTTTCCAAGGTGAGAGATTTATCCAGCATGGAAACCCAATGTCAAACAAAAAAATAGGTTATAATCAAAGACATAGATCCTTAATGCAAACCAAGATTTTCATGTATGATTAGATATCACATAATAGATAAATATTTCTTAACCAAGGGAAAGTGGATCCCGGAAAGAAAGAAAAGAAGGAGATGGAATCCTTGCCCCCCAAGTGTTGGGACAAGGATGAAAGGGGACCTATTATATCACTCACAATAATATGCAAGACAACGAGCCCCCAAAGATTAGGCTAATATTGTTGACATAATATGTAGTTCCATAATAGGAACATTAATGTTATTTAGAGAAAATAGTATTGAAATATAACTCATTGCCACATGATACATAAATAATTTCACTATCAATGAGCTGCCTAATCTTATGATGTAAAGCATGACATTCATTAGAGTGATCATGAAATTTATGATAGAAACAAAAAGGAAGAATCTTCAAGTATAGACTACGTTTATTTTTGTGTTTAGGTCTAGTAATTATCTTAGCATGAAGGGGTTTAGGCAGAACAACCTCTTGGTCAAATTCCTTCATAGGGTCATCATGTTTTGAAATGTTATTTTATATGTTGGTAACATTAATGTGTTGTTGATGATTAAATCCCAATCCATAAGAATGCTCATGCCCCCCATTCTGTAAGGGCATTTGAATTCCCTATTTATTCTTAGCACATCCTTGAGTATGGAATCCTTGTTTAACTAGTAAATGATAATTATGACCATAACAAGAGGCCATATGAAAATAAGTCAATGGAAATTCGGTAGTCACTATGTCATCATTAGTATGTTTGAGAGATTCACAAGAAGGAGAAATATAATACATTCTAGGAGATGAAGAGGTAGGAGCTTGATTCTCCATAGGATCATCACTAAGAGGGAGAGAATTAAGGGAATTCATATCATTCCCCGCTAATGTCTTATTACTAGAAGAAATCCCAAATGGAGGTAAAGAATCTATAATGTTCTCTTCTTTCTCTATAATTTCTACATAAGGAGAGTGTGTTTTAGAAAAAGAGTCATCATCATGTATGAATATGTCATCCATTAATAAATCACCCTCTTGTATCAAAGCATCTTCACAAGAAGGGAATAAATCAATGTCTTTATCCAAGGGTTCATCCCAAAAGGTAGAATCACCCATAATGGCTTCATGAGAAAGAGAGTAATCAACATTCAAATCCAAAGGTTCATCCAAAATAGGAGGATTATCATCCCTATCAATAAATAACATTGTAGGAGTACCTAAAGCTTGATCCCTAAAGGGGAAAGAATTGTATTCTAAAGTAGGCTCATAGAAAAGACATATATTAGGAGAAGAATTAACATCAATCCTTAACTCATCTCCATGGTAAAGGTCAATTGAAGAGATTTTAGAGGAGGATAAAATAGGAATAGGATCAATGGATATCATATTCAAACATATTTCATCCTCACTTCTATGTACCTCATTAACGGATCTATCATCTTTAGCAACAAAAGCCTCATCAAAATATTCAAAACAAAAATCATACATGTTGAACACAATGAAAAATATAAATGTTTTTGTATTTCTAAAGAATTTTTGTGATTTTTATGAATTTTTAAATATAAATCCAAGAGCATAAAAGAAATCCTACTTCTATATGCATGCAAATCTAACACCAAAAAAGAAAGAGTTGTCGATCGCGGGTTCACCAAAATGTAAAGGAAAAATGATGATTAATAGAATAAGAGTGTTTTGATACTCAATTCACTTATCAACTTACATTTAATGTTTAGAGTGGAGGGATAAATAAAAAAATTCCCCTTTTTTCTCAAATGCACAAAGGAAGGATCCAAATTGATCAACACAAAAAAGATTAATGCATAAATGAATCAATCTATTGGAAATAAGAATGAAGAAGGTGATCCTAGGTTTCCCTCTTAAAATGTGTGTGAATGAATGTAAATGTGTGATAGATTTAGAATGATTAAGGATTTGAATTGAAATGGAAAGGAGAAATGCACTAACGTTCAAATATTGCAGATCAAAGAATGCTATTTTCTGAGGTCTGTAGATTGTTTCTAGAAAAACTGATAGTTGATCTCGAACCCGAACGCAGAGATGAACAAAACCCAGAAATATTTTTCCGTTCCAATGTCTTCTTATGAAAATGGTCAACCTTGACCCACAAATGTCAACCCTGACCCAATAATGTCGACCCTGACCTACACAAGTCTAACAAAAAATTTGTTCACGTCGTTCGAAAGAAAGTTGAAAAGGGTACCCAGATCTGGTCTCAAATCAACTGTTCTGAACCTATACCTGCAAGAAAAAGGAGATTGTTTGTTGTCGGGTAGGGGTTTTCCTTGGTCAAACTTTTATTTAGGAATTAACCTTGAAATCAATAAAGTATAGATTGCTAGCAAGTAGTAGAATTGAATCTAACAATGAAGCTATGATATTCAATAGATATGTAATTGAAATTTGAATGTATGCAAGTATGTAAGTATGAAAGCATGAACTCAATAAGAACCATAAAACTCCATGATTTTATGCTTGAAATCCACTTTGAAGAGATGATGAAATAGTCTTGAGGATGCACAAAGTATCTTGAAGGAAGATCACACCACCATGATGGCTAGATCTAGGGTTTGAATGATGAATCTTGAATGTTTGCACCTAATCCCCTCAAAGGATTGAGAGCTTGAATCCTTGATCTTCAATGGAGAACTTGAATGCTTGAGAAGAATACTTGAACACCTTAACAACTTGGAAATGGATTCTTGAATCTTTTGCTTCTTGACAAAATCTTGATTAGAGCTTTTTGCACTTAGAAGGCTTAGAGAAAATGAAAGAGAGAGATACTTCCTTTTATATGAAATTAGGGAACAATATTCTAAGGAGATCAACATAGGATAATTAAATTCAAATTAGACCCATGCCCCTATAAAATGACCTATATTAAATATAATTTAGGAATCAACACTTCAAACGACAAAACAGCCGACCCGGAAGTGGGAAACCTAAATTTTTTATGACCCCTAGTAGCCGACAAGCTTCCTATTTTGAAAGGGGGACCCTGTTTAGGGTCAAGGTCAACCTGACCTAGGTCAGGGTCTAGGTCGACCCTGACCTAGGGGGCCATAACCCCTAGAAAATATGCCAGGTGGGGTAGGAGCTGCCTGGAGAGGCCCAATTAGGGTCCTGAATAGGCACAGAACCAGGAGATGATGCAAAAACATGAGGAAGATATGGTAGAGCTGAAAAAATGTCCCCTAAGGAGGGATAAATTCTCTTAACATGGAAGTGCTTCCATTTTAAGAACTTACAACTACCACAGTGCTCATCACAATGTATACAAAACATGAATTTGCTTCCATAATTCCCATCTAGGATCGACCTAACTATTCACTAGGTATCTAGCAAGACATATATTTAATAAAAACAACTTCCACCATTAGTACAGATAATCCATTGTTATACATACTCTTCCCTAGGCTTTCTTGATTATGTTATCTTAACTCATTTTGTGCAATTTAACATGTGTGGAAAGGATATAGCTTCTTACCAAAACAAGGATAAAAATTCCTCTTCGTAAATGAAAATGTTAAATATAGCCTATGATAAAACCTTGGGGACATAGGTCCTTCACCCAAGGGTTTCCTAATTGAGCATTTATAAAGTTTCTTAAGATATCATTGCCTTTTCTAAACAGTTTTAGTCTCTCAAAACTTATTTCTTAAGAGGGAAGAAAGAGAGAGAGAGAAATACATATGGCAATAAATTATTTGTTCCTTATCTTTCAAGTTCCTACTTCAAGAAGTCACAAGAGAGGGGAAAGAGAGAGATCATTCAAACTGTTATTATATCTCAACTATCTATTACAACCTTATTCACTCATGTTGCCTAGTTTCTCCTTTCACACAATGATCTATGCTGCCACTCTCTTTGATCTTTTGTCAAAAATAAGAGAAAAATCCATTTTGAAATTTTGAACAAAGATACGACACCAAATTTTTTCTCTTCTTGGCTAGGTACAAATTATTAACCATGTAACTTAATTATTACCATTTTAGCGAGTACAACCACAACCATTTCTTTCTTCACATTAACGATGCAAAAACAATTCAATAGAAGTCAACTAGACATTTATACGAAGATAGAGTGAACAACATTTCCAATAACAAATATTATATGTAGGATCAGGGGATAATATTATCTACTACTATAATTAAGATGCAAAACATTGAGTATCCTTTTACTTTTGACATTTCTAGGGATATCATTGCCTTTCAAGAAGATAAAAAACACAAGTCTCAAGAATTCCTCAATATTCCATTATTATTTTAGAAAACATCTATTTAACACATCATTGATCTCAGAATGCAAAAAAAAAAAAAGTAACTGTTATATATATAATTCAATCATAGAGAAATAGGTGTACTCTTGTAAGATAATGTAACATAAGAAAAAGAAATGTAGCCTTCATTTCCTAAGGTTAAAGTTTTTTCTAGCATAAAGATGAAATCCAAAAAGAGACAAAGATAAAATACTCAACGTTATGTATAGGTGAGCTACAAGTCCCAGAGTTCCTAATGTGGAAACCAAGGGCTCTGATACCAGATGTAATGTCCCACCAGGAAACCCAAGAGGACAAGATATAAAATATCTATAAGATTCAAGTAATATTTTTTTTGTTTAACTAGAATAATATTCATCATTGTACTTCATATCTCTAAAATAAAGAAAAAAATACTTTTCTACAACTTGAATGCAAGATTTATTCATCTTAAGTCCTCACAGGTTCCCTAACGTCTCTACTAAAGCAACATTAACTAAACTATTTACATGCATAAGATATCCATTTAATTATGAGCTTAAAAGATCTACATTAATTTTAATGCACCAAGGTAAATTTCCCTAACTTTTTTCTTTCATTAAACA
>MU228062.1:197795-211309 GCA_018584345.1 Thuja plicata | reverse complement strand
TAGCATCATCCTAGTGAAGGTTAGAATCTTGAGCATTGGGTTAGTATCTAATCAATACTAATAATAAATCAACATAATCATGAGACATATCCCAAATCATCAAGTGACATACAAGATTCATCACAAGAAACCTTAATAGAAGAAAATATAAATAATCACTTATATATATCCATATATAACATCCTAACTATATTCATAAAGGTCTTGAAGCTCCTCAATACACACACACAGATAAATACATAAAAAAATTATACCTTTAGACAGTATGTCTGATATTAGAATCCTCGGGTACTGGTTTATGAAATCATTATAAACAAACTATAGGAATAGATCAAACAAGTATCATGAACAACTTAAGCTATAAGAAAACATTGAAAGATCTTACTTCGTTCAAAAACACAAAAGTTATATTAGGGTTAGAGGGGTATGACAAGAGAGCTGGGAGCCACTGACCCTTAGAGGATAGAGACAAAATTTGATAGATATGGAATATGTGCCATATACATATCAAATTTTTAGAAGAAGTTTATTTATGAAAAAGACTTTGTTTGAACAATTATTTTTATGGTTGATTACTCAGATTTTCATCAATTCACACAAAAATTTATTAGAAATAAAATAAAATGTGTATGAATGCATCTGAATTTATATAACTTATAAAATGATTATTCTATGAGGAACACACACATACATAAAAAGTTTTAGTTAAGGATAATAACGTTTCAGATGCATAATATTTATAGGTTCCTTAAGAGGGACACCATTCATATAAGAAATTTTGTAAGCACCTAAAGTAAAGTCCTTAATAACCACAAAAGGTCCAAGCCAATTTGGGCTAAACTTCCCTTTCTCGCCATGTAGAGCATTCACATTCCTTTGATTCTCATATAAGAATAAATCACCTAACAAGAATGACTGTTCAATCACCTTGTGATTATACTATTTTTGGAGTGATTTATTATAGGCCTTAATATATGGTTATTCCTAGAAAGTATCTTTGTCAATAATCCCATGGAATGAAACATATGAGAATGGTATTTCTAATTCCAAAGGCATAATAGCATCAGTACCATAATAAAGATTATAAGGAGAAGTACTAGTAGTTGTACGAATGCTAGTCCTATAAGCCCACAAAGCATAAGTAAGCTGAGTATGCCAATCTTTCGCATGCTTGTTAAATATTTTCTTTAATATTTGTTCAATAACTTTATTCGATGCTTCAGATTGACCATTAGATTGAGGGTAGTAGGGAGTAGAAAATCTATGTTGAATATGATATTTCTCCATGAATTTTGTGACTTCTTTATTCTTGAAAGAGGTACCATTATCTGAGACTATTGTTGAAGGAATACCAAATCGTGCTATAATATGATTAAGGATAAAATCAAAAATAAAATCCACAGTAGTAGAATGTAGGGGAATGGCCTCTACCCACTTTTTAAAGTAATCTATAGCCGTGAGGATGTACGTATGTCCTTGAGAAGAAGCTGGTGAGATTTTTCCAATAAGGTCAAAACCCCAAATGCTAAATGGCCACGGAGTGACTTGATTACGAAGCTTGCGAGTAGGAGCATGGATTAAATTACCATGTTGTTGACATTAAGGAAACTTTTTAACAAATGTAAAGGAATATTTCTCCATTGGTTGCCAATATATCCCATTCTAAGAAGTTTATTAACTAAATATTTCCCACCGAAGTGCCCTCCATAAGAACCAGAATGAGTTGTTGCTAAGGTGATGTGTACTTTGGTTTTGTTAAGACATCTAAATAGTAGACCATTGTAAGATCATTTGTAAAGTGTATCTCCCAAAATGATATAACAAACTACAATATTTCTAATACGATTATGTTTGTTCCTTGTTGCTGATTCCGGAAAAGTATTATCTTTCAAAAAATAAAAGACATGCGAATGCCATTCATCAAAATGCAAGTTAGAACAATCAGCAGTAACCTTATAAGAAATTGCAGGGTTTTTAAGATTATATATGTTAAATTTAAAGTCTTTGTCATTATTCTCAAGACAATGCAAAGAAGCAGCACTTGCCATGGCATCTGCATGTCAATTATATTTCCTAGGTAAAGTCTAAATCATATAACAAGAGAATTGTGAAAGAATATCTAGAGCCAAATCTCGATATTATGTTATTTTTTCATTCTTAGTCTGATAACCTCCTTTGATTTTTTCAACTATTAATTGTGAATCCCCATAAATTTCCAAATTTTTAATATGAAGGGATGAAGCTGCTCGTAAGCCAGCTATAAGTGCCTCATATTCTGCGATGTTGTTAGTACAAGGAAAAGTTATTTTATATGAAATAGGGATTGGTTTCTTTGTAGGAGGGACCAAGATAATGACCACCCCAGAACCTGTCTTACATCTAGAACCATCAAAATATAATTCCCAAACATCTTCTTGTTTAATTGCAAATATATTGTCATATGGGAATTCTACACTTGTATTAGAATTAGGACAAGGGGCTTAAACTAAATAATCAGTTAAAGCTTGTCCTTTGATTGAATTTTGAAGGATAAAATTGAGATTAAATTCTATAACTAACATCACCCACTTTTCCAGACGGCGAGAGAGATCAATTTTTGAGAAAAGATGTTTCAGAGGATCAAATTTAACAATCACATTGACTTCAACATTCAACAAGTATTGCAAAATTTTCTGAGAAGAATAAACTAAAGCCAGACATTGTCTTTCTAATTAATTATATTGTGTTTCATAGTCCAACAAGGTCTAACTAATATAGTATACTGGTCTTTCCTTTCCTTCACTGTCATGTTGAGAGAACAATGTGCTTACAACATTTGAAGTAGCAGAAGTATATAGATAAAAGGGTTTATTGAATTGAGCGGGTTGTAAGATAGGAGGATTAGAAAGATATTCCTTAAAATATATTGTCATATGGTAATTCTACACTTGTATTAGAATGAGGACAATGGGATTCAACTAAATAATCAGTTAAAGCTTGTCCTTTGATTGACTTTTGAAGGATAAAATTGAGATCAAATTCTATAACTAACATCACCCACTTTTCCAGACTGCGAGAGAGATCAATTTTTGAGAAAAGATGTTTTAGAGGATCAAATTTAACAATCACATTGAATTCAACATTCAACAAGTATTGCAAAAGTTTCTGACAAGAATAAACTAAATCCAGGCATTGTCTTTCTAATTAATTATATTGTGTTTCATAGTCCAACAAGGTCTAACTAATATAGTATACTGGTCTTTCCTTTCCTTCACTGTCATGTTGAGACAACAATGTTCTTACAACATTTGAAGTAGCAAAAGTATATAGATAAAAGGGTTTATTGAATTGAGTAGGTTGTAAGATAGGAGGATTAGAAAGATATTCCTTAAATTTCTCAAAGGATTACTTACATTCCTGGTTCTAAGAAAAAATGGTGTCTTTTTCTGAGTAAAGAAGTAAAAGGAATAGTCCTATCAGCTAGGTTAGAAAAAAAGTGATGAATAGATTGCATTTTACCTTGTAAACTACGTAATTGAGAAATATTCTTCATAGGAGGCATGTTAACAATAACATCAATCTTTTCAGTATCAACCTCTATGCCTCATTTAGAGATTATAAACCCTAATAATTTTCTAGAATCCACTCCAAAAGCACATTTCTTAGGATTCAATCTCATATTATAACTCCTAATTATTTCAAATATTTGCCTTAAAATGAACACATGATCCTCTCTTTGTATAGATTTTGCCAAGATATCATCCACATAATCTTCCAACATTTTATGAATGTAGTCATGAAAAATCAAAGTCATGGCACGTTGATAAGTTGCTCCTACATTTATTAATCCAAAAGGCATCATGACCAAACATAATGTCCCCCAGGGTGTTATAAATGTGGTTTTAAGTTTATCCTCAATAGGACTAAATATTTGATTATAACCCAAAAATCCATCCATAAAAGATAATAAAGCATGACCTGCTGTTGAATCCATAATCATGTCAACATTAGGTAGCGGGAAGTCATCTTTTAAGGATGCTTTATTTAAATCTTGAAAATCAGTGCACATTCTGATATTATTTTCCCCCTTAGAAACATCCACAATATTAGAAATCCATTCAGAATAATCAATAGAGCGGAGGAACCCAGTACCTAATAGTTTTTTGATTTCTGCTTTTACTAGTAAAGCAATGCTCGGATTCATCTTGCGGATCTTCTATTTTATAGGTTTAGCATTAGGTTTAAAAACAATATTGTGAGTAACAATCTTAGGATCTATACCTGACATATCCAAATATGTCCAAGCAAAAATATCTTTATATTCAAGAAAGAGGGACACCAATTGATCATGTTCATCTTGACTCAAACATTTTCAAATTTTGATTATTTTTTCAGAATCATTCTCATCTACTTGAACTTCAATGGTCTCATTTATTAATAAGTTACTTTGTATGGGAGGATCCATTGGAAAAGGAGAAATATATTGTTCATCATGTTCTCCAAAATATGCTTCATTGTTCAGACAATAGAGTTTTCTTCTTTTATGATGAAACCTAGGTAGATTTTGGTAAGCCCCTAAAAATGAGCAAGGGCTTCATCCTCAGTGAAGATATCCAAACTAGGTTTTTGATCCATGTCAAGGAGAAGAAGATTAACCAATTTCAAATGTCCATCATAAATATGATTAACATTAAGAGGAAAACCAGATGGGTGCCTATAAGGATTGAATCCTAACCCATAAGTATAATCACAACCTTCATTGTCCAAGGGTACTTGTATACCTTGCTCATATTTACCACAACCTTTCCCATTAAATCCTGATTTCTTGAGTAAATGATAACTAGAACCATATCTATCAGCCATATCAGATTGAGTTAAAGCAACGGCGTATCTCACAATGTCATAGAAATCTGGTTTTATTATCTCAATTGTTTTATTACGAGAAGCAGCAACAAATTTTCTTTTTAATTCCTCAGATAATGGAGAAGGGATAAAAACTTGTTTTTCAAATTCACTTTGTTCTTTCATAAATTCTAAATTTGAGACTTTGTATTCTATTGACGGGACTCTTGTGACTGGGTCCACCAATAGAGGTAAGTTGTCACTGGGTACCGGGGTACCAACCAACTTCGCCTGTAAAGTTTGTTCAGGGAAATAAGATTCCCTAGGCCTCCAAGCATGTGAGAGTCAGGTCTTGATAGTGTGAGGCTCGGTTGGGAGATGTGATTGTTTTCAAGGGGGATAGTCAGTTATCTTCAAATCATTCTCTCCAGGGATTCAAGTTGGTGGGGGTTCCTGCAAGCGCGCATTCACTTAACAAATAAAATTCAAAAGATACTGCAGAGTTAGAAGTATTTCATCTACCTATAGTTATGCTAAACATTCAAGATATCAACAATGCTCTAATACACTACACTAAATACCGAAGAAACATACAACCATCAGTTCATATTTCATCAGTAGCAAAGGAAAGAAGGTCGTTAATCTAATTTAAGCATCAGAGCAAAGGACATGAAGAACATAAAGCCTAAAATACCATTAACCCAGAAGATAGAATTCCAACAACTTTATTGAGAGAATTCTCCCTTCTTCATTAACATTTCTTCTAGCAAGTGCTGGTGCGTGATACAATGGTGGCTCCAAGGGAACATCTAACTACTAAAAAACTTGGAAACTATGGAGCATTGAGCTCTACAACTGAGAAATGAAAAAAATATTTTACTATTAACTTGTGGACTGCAAAATCATCAATTTCACTGACCCTTGGAATAAGGTTGGAATTATTATTTATACACATCTTCCTATCTAACCCTAACCCTAACTTGTGTTACAATTTACAATAAAATACATTATCTGATGGCCGGTACTACTTGTGCCACTCTACAAGAGACCTAGAGACAGAAAAGGCCTATCATGTCAGAAGAATAAGAAAAGAAGGATGGAGTGGAAGAATCAACCTCAAGAAGAGAGCCATAAAGGAGAAGGAAGAAATATAATCCCCTGAGGATCGAGGCCACATGCCTCATAAATGGGAAAAGTGGCACCCTGTCTCCAATGCGCCAAGTGTAATGTTGAAGCGGTGCCTTGGGAAGACCATCTATCAGAAAACCTTTTGTTAATCTGACTTGCCTTGATGTAGCTATCCACCCTATGACAATCTTTATTAACTACTTTTAAAGTGACCGGTGGGCCTTGGGGACTAGGACATGGGTCACTGAAAGAATACAAAATGTAGGATTCAAAATTTTGGGATCTAGAAACTTGCGTTCTGAATAAATAAAGAATACAAAACACTTATGTTTTCTCCCACCCCCAGAGAATATTTACTATTTCTTACTATCATTGAAGGTCTAGAGGAGATGGGAAATTCCATCTTCATCGATGTCTTTAAGGTCAGCCCGCCAGTATTTGGCCACTTCAATCTGTTCCCCTAGGTCCAAAACATTTCCCTTAAATTCATCGGCCATCTTTGCCGCATCATGGCCACTTAGTATCATGCGAGTTATTCACATCATTTTAGCTCCATCTATCCCCTCCGAGGATTGATACTTTGATTCCATTAACTCATCAAACTTCCCCAAAACATATTCCTCCAACGTGCATGTGTCGGTGCTAAATGGATTTGCTCCAGAGACCTTCAAAACAAAAGACTTGTATAAATTGAAAGAATATTGGACTGCATTGACCTTATCCCATACAGTCCCACTAGTTTCTTGATTATCCCCAATGTGAGGTCAAGTTTGGAGTGCTGGGTCCTCACAAAATCAAACAACTCTTCTCCTAAAATTATGGACTCGAAAAAAATCTCCTCTCCGAGGCCGATGAGTTATTCTAACTTAACCTTCCATGCCTCATAATTCTCAATGTTCCCCTCCCATATGCTAATTGTGGTTTTGGCCTAATGTAATACGTGGCAGGCCGCATATAAATCTGGGAGTGTGGACACTAGGAAACATTGAACATTTCCCAACAGCAAGGCAACCCATTCATCAACCGCTTGGGCCTTTTTCTTCATCGCTCGTAATGAGTCTATATCATTCTATGGAAGTGGTGCATCTGACATAGAGGCCCCTAGAGGAATAATGCTAATAGGCCAAGCCAGCTCAGTCAGCAACCCCATGAGGTTTGCATTTTTCTCCTTTTTAGCCTTGAACTTTTGAGCTTCTTTTTCATAGAGAGCCTCTACTACCTTGGCTGCTTCTTTTAATAGGTCCAATTCACCCTATTTTCCTCTCTTCCCTAGTAACACCTCTATGACATTATAATCTCCAGCCTCAACCATTGCCTCGTCTGCATCTGGGGAAGGTGTCGCAATTACTTTGACTGTTTCTCCATCCAGCTCAGTTCGAAGAGTGTGAACTGTCAGAGATTTCTTAACTTTAGGCGGGTTCTGCGCCTGTGCCATCATCTCTACCAAAGAAAGATGGGCTCTGGGTGTTGATGGGGCCTTTCTCTTTTGAGATTCCATCAACCATTGTGGCGAGCAGGGTGGCTTTGTAGCCAAAATTTGCTCCTATAAATTTTCCCCAATATCCTGTTGTGCCCCCTCAATAGTATGAACCTTGTCTAACTCCTTCCGTATATATTTTTTTTCACAGGCAACATTTTCTCCGGTGATACCTGTGTCCTTTGCCCCATTTATATCTTCAGTAATATTTGGGTCCTTATCGGTTGTCCTGGGGTTTCCTACTTCTTCCTGTTTCTATTCTTCCTCAGCCTTTGTTGCTGGGGTGTCTTCTTCTACCAGTACATCTTTTGGTAGTGGGGGAGGCAATGGGCCAAGATTAAATTTTTGGGCCATAGTGATTACCTCCCCAAATTTTATCTTCGAGAGTGGCACCTGGAACACAATGGTTGGGGTTACGGTTGCTCCCATGAGTCTGGTTTCCCCAACCGATGCCATTTGTTTATTTTTCTTCTGGCCTGATACTCCCATATCTTGTATTTCTAAGATTTCAGAGGCCATCTCTTGTTGTACTCCCATTTCTTCTTCTGTTTGTTCCTCCTACTCCTATGCAGGTTCTTGTTCTGGAGCTTCCTCCTGCTCTGGGATTTCCTCCTCCAGTTGTGCGATATCTCCCTGCAAATTCCCAAATTCATCAGTTCTAAATACATCATCAAATTATTCTTGAGGGGGAGGATTTTCTAGGACATGAGTGGGCTCTGGTTCTTTCTTTGGCTCTAGGGAGTCGGAAGAAAGGATTTCTACTTGTGGGATTTGCATCACCCTGAGCTCCGGTTCTAGCTTTGGCTTTGGATTAAGCATTTTCTTCTGCCAAGTAACCAAAGGAGGCTCCGCATCCCTTAGGACTAACTGCTCCTCTTTCACATCCATTCCTATTGCTCTGACCATTAGTACTACTAATGAAGGGGAAGAGGGAGGACAGATAGGTCTGGTCATGAGCACCAGAGAGGCCAACCAAGTGATTATTCTATCCTTCAAGTGCTGGAACACCGCCAATGATTGTTTCAATTTCTCTATTATGGGGGTCTCGTATAGTTTTGGAGTTCCCATTATTCCCTTTCCTTTATACCCTCCTTGTGAAGAGGTTCTAGCCCCGGATGAGGATCCGGCCTCGAAAGCTAGCCTTTCTATTGTTGAGACAGCCCTGCGGGTACTCCTAGGGCATACTCTTTTAAAGTATTCATGGCTATGCTCAACCACATTGCGAGTGATTTCCTCAATGTTAGGCCCCTCCTAGGCATTCCAGTCTATTTCTAGGAGAGCCAACTTATCAATCCCCTTTTCCTTGTACTGGGGATCTATTGTGGGTCTGGCGTCTGAGAAGTCATCTAGAAATTTATGGAGCTTCAACCTTTCCATCATCCCCATAGTCATCCAGATGTAATTCTGGCTCTAGACTTCAAAATCATCCTGGAAATATTTCAAGAAGTCCTCCATGTGATATTCATGGGGCTCTAATACCCAGGTAAGTGCCAATGCAATTTTTCCTAGTGGATCAAATTTCTTCCGCGCTAGATAGAATTCTGCCAAGTTTAGGCTTTTGAGCTCACTGTCGGCCTGATTGGCTGTGGCCAGAATGCATGAGTAATTCCCACAAGTGATTGGGAATGGAAGATTTGTCACCTTCTTAAGAGTGCACAAGGCATGTAGCTCCAATATTTGGCTACAATATTTCAAGAGAATTATCTTATTCCCACAATGTTTGGGCAATAAGTACGGTTTCCCAGAGAAGCCAGTTATCCTTATGTAGGTGTGTTCCTATAATTGGATGTAATAATGGCCATAAATTCTGACTAGATCCATTTCCTCCTTGGAGAGGTGGTACCCTACCTCCTGGGTAGGCGTGAGCAGGTTGCAATAGACAAACGCGTCGTTTGCCCGGTAGAAACTGGGGAAACTAGCCTCCCTTTGAATTTGTGGGAAATAATCCCAGGGATCCTTCTGACCTGGGCTAATACCAAGTACACTGAGTATCCCAATGGTGACAGGTCGTTGTTGTGCTAAGGCCTAGAGAATATAAGAGGTCATGTAAAATTTGTGCTTCTGGACCACCTGAAGGAACTGAGAATCTACATGGTTGGAAATAATGGCAGCCCAATAAAAGTATTCCCGACCGGCATAGTGATATCATCCCCATCTAGATGCTTTCCTTAAAATTAGACCGGGGGATCTCTAATTTGATTTTCTTGGGATCCCTCTTCAGAGTCTTGAGCCAATGGTTTTTCATGTATTGCCGGGCTGTGACCTCCAACTGCTGAAATTACACTAAGGCATTAGCTCTGGTAATGATAGTTGGGTTATTGAACTAAGGAATCCCCAAACCTACCCAAAAAGTAGTAGCGTTGAGAGACACCATGGGGGTGGGATATCATTTCAGGACCGGGACAGTGAGCATGACAGCCCAAACAGAAGATTTGTAATGTGCCGCAAGTGTGAGGATGAGCTCCAGGGCCTGCACCGAGCATGGGAAACAGGCAGCTTTCAAAATCCTGGAATCCCCAATGTTGATCGCCAGCAGATCCCTAGACTGTCACTGAATGAACATTATTTTGACCAAGGCCTACATTTTGACCCACATTCAGATGTTGGTGTCGGTAATCAACTAAACTTGGGACTCAATCTTTGATCCCATGACAGTGTTATCCCTTAGGTAATTTATGCTGAGAGACATTTTTTCTAAGGTCCTCTCCATTTTGGATCTGACAGCTACCCTGGTGACTGCCATGGAAGGAAGTTCTAGACTCCCAAGTGGTGAAGATGTGGAAGCCTCAGACCTGATGTAGGTACGTTGCTTTGAAAACCTGCAAGGCAAGGCGACTGTTAGAATTCATACATAAAAATATTCTGGGATCCGAAGATCTTACCACTGAGGCACATCCTTTTTCCTAAAAGGCTAGTTTAGGTTCAAAATCCCAATATATATATATAATGAAAACTTAGAAAATTAACCCCTATCCAAGCCCGAGGGTTCCAACATACTTAATGGGAGTAAGATGCGGGCTTGGTGAAGACAAAATACCTGGGGTCCAGAAAACTAACCATTGGAAGATGTGAGTGAAAAGTGAACTGTCAAGCCCACGTGGGTGTCACGTGGTTATGCAATAAATGGGGAGTTATGGCGATGGCAGTGCTAACTCTCTAAACACTTGAAAAGTGGAGGCCACTTGGACAACCTTTAATGCATACGTGGGACCAAATGAAACATTAAGGATGGCTGACGGAAGAGAGAAAACCACCTGTTGAAACTAGTGGAGAGTCAAGCTTCAACCAGGCAATATTCTACCTGGGATGAGCTCGCAAACTTGAACAGAAAATAGGCAAAGCACGACGAGCTCAAAAAGAGATTGGGTGAATATACATAGAATATACACCTAATTTATAGTAGGACTGAAGGACATATACATGAAAATAGAGGATATACACTAAATATACATATCAACAACAGACACCGAGTAGCTAGCCTAAAAAAAAATGCCAAAAATGTACAACATATACAAAATTTTACACTGCATAGAGGGTGGACAACCCTCTGGCAGAGCCAACCCACCAATGGGTGACAAACCAGATGACGAAGACACAGAGAAAAAATAGAAACAAGATAGCAGAAATAGAAACCAAAAATAATGAAAAAGTAGAAAAATGGAAGAAGAAATGAAGACACCAACCTAAAACTCTGAAGAAAGGCAAGGAAGGAAAAGGCTCTCTAGACGCCTTGCAACAGCTCCCACCTCCAAATGATCACCAACTAGTACCAAAAATGACTGGTAATTTCTTAGAAAACTCAGAATAATTCATGCTTAAATATTTCTCAAATCGCTCTACAATCGCTTAAGTGTTTTATTGTGGTAACTGTGAAAATGACAGGTGATTCCTATTTATACCCAAGCTGAAAATAAATTTACCTTTCCTTCTACAAACTCTAGAACAAATAGACCTCTATACTCTGGGCTCAGGGATTCTGTGTGACCATATCTTCTTACGAAAAAAAGACATTGTGGCAGAGAATCCAAGAGTCCAGGATCTGGCTCCTGAAAAAGAAACAACCAACTCTGAGACCTAGTCCCGGAGACACGAGGGACAAAAACACAAAGCAAAACCAACACCGCGAGAAATAAAACACAAAGAAAGAAAACAAAGAAACAAAGGCAAAAACACAAGGCAAGAGCCAAAAGAAAAAATTACAAAAAAAAAAGGGGGGACCCAACATTTTGCACACAAAATGTTGGGACAGGGATGTAGGGCATAACAAATAGCGACTATCTGGGATGAATGTCTTAGCGCATTCAAGAACTATAGAATCTCTGGTTAGTAAAACTGGAACAAATCGTTACTCAAAGAATCTTACTTGTAAGGTGTGAAATGTGTGAGAAAATTGGGTCATACGCATTCCAATCCATGATCCTTTCATCAGTGGTGAAGTGTGTTCTTTGGAAGGAAATCAAGTCAATGACCTCTAGGAGAAGTAGAGAGGAGGCACTAAGTGTATCAAACCCTAAAGTTATCAAATTCACTCATTTCCCTAGAGACTAGAGTTTCACCTCATTTCTCTTTTTTGTTATTTTGTACATTTCTAGGTGGGAGGGTGGTACTTCTTTCACCATCAAGCTCAAGCTTAGCTAAATTCAATGGCAGTACTTCTTTCACCCTTCTACCCACCTTAATTTGTGGAATGGGGGAGGAAAACTCTGGATCTGAAAAGAATCTTTAAAAGTTCAGACTTGGGCCGATTAACCAGTGTGACCGATCTACCCTCAGTGTGTTTGAGTACTTGTTCCTTCAAAATTTTAAATTAGCTGATTACTGGACTTTCGGTGAAAAATCCGTTGAAGACTACTCATAATTTGCTACCAAAATTGCAAAATAACTCCAGAGACCAGACTGATTCCATCATGCTAATAATATATTCTTAAGTTCATCGTCATGCCAAAGACAACATCCCAGAGACCAGATGTTATGCGAAGCATACCAATCCTCGTAAGAGGGAGAGAAAAACGCCGGGGCCCGAAAAGGAAGACAAAGAAAAAAAAAGACAACAAAAGAAAAGGGGCAGTCCCGAAGGATGACCAACAAGACTATTTACAAAGAAAGGCACCTCCCAACGAGGCACTAGGAAAGAAATATTTACAAGCAAGGGAACTTTACATAAAATACAACTTTGGGAAAATCGGCCTCATTCAAAGTAATGTTTGAGAAATTGTCCATTGACGGGCAATGGGACAAGTTCTCTAGTCATGGTATTAAGGTGGTAGGTATTTGCCCCATAGATCTCTAAGATTAGGTATATTCTGAGCTAAAGCCATTGGAACTTAGTGTGCTTTCCTTTCTTTTCCTGGGCCTTGTCCCACAACAAGACTAATTCTGAAATCTGAAAGGCCTTGTATTGGGCTCTACAGTCAAACCATCATTTTACCACTGCTTGGTGATGCGTAAAATGTTCAAGGGTAGCGTCATATTGTTCCTCCATTTGAACTAGATTCAGGAGCCAAACCTCCATAATGTTATCCTGGTTGTCGAATTCCTACATAAACTGCAAAACTAGGATCTATAAGTTGATTGGGAATACTAGGTTCTGGCCATAAACCAGGTGAAATGGGGACGTTCCTAGGGCAGCTTTAATTCAAATGCGATCTGCCCAAAGGGTGAATCTCAATTTTTGGCGCCAATCCCGAGGGTTCTGTTCTAACAGGTGTTTGATCACTTCAATTAAATTTTTTTTTGTTGATTCGGCAACACCATTCCCCTGGGGGTGTAACACCCCAAAATTGGCACCTAATAATCAATCAATTTTGGTGCATTTTCTTATTCTCAAATTCCTATTGTACTAGGCAAATTCTTCTCCTAATTGACTTTAATTGACTGAGTTTCAAATGCAAAAAACCCAAATTTGCATAAATCTGACATTACATTTAATTCCTAATGTCTCAAATGATTATTAGCTAAAACCCCTATGATTAATTGATTTAATTCTAAAGTCCTAAGTGCTTTTAATTAAATCAATTCCACCCCCTTTGGCTAATATACATAAAAGGAATTGAAAGGTTATTTAATTATTGAATGAATTATCCTCAAA
>MU228062.1:169537-181585 GCA_018584345.1 Thuja plicata | reverse complement strand
GCTTTCATTTATGATCTACTTATAGGGCTAACAATTCAATTTTGTACTTTCAAGCTTCCTAGATTCATTGCAAGTTCAAATTTTAGTTTAAAAGCATTTCTTTCATAGATTACAAGCACTCTCATTTATAGATTAGAAGCATTTGATTTTCTTAGATTAATTGCATTTTGCTTCCATAGCTTAGTTGCAATTCATTTTCATAGCTTAATCACTTCTCAATTCATAGATTATGAGCATTTTCTCATAGACTAGTTGCATATTTCTCATAGATAATGACTTTTCTCATTTTCTTGCACTCTTAAATCCTCCATGTTAGCAATGGTCAGGTTGTTGGCTCTCATTCTGAGGGTAAACATTAACATCCACATCTAATTAGGAGGCAACAAGTCACTTCAATCGCATTTGTAGAGAAAACAATTCATGTTTGTCTTTGTGAATTCAGCGATAATGTAAGGACTATGTTGTGTTTGTGTTGAATTTAGAGGTCCACATTCAGCATACAATAGGGGGTAATAGTTGCTGGAGAACTTCAAAGTTATTTTTTAGTCATAGGTCCATTCAAGTAGTTGCACCAAAGAAAATGCCAAACCATTGTCACACACTATAGCGAAGGATATTCTAAACCTTGTGATGATGTTTTCTTCCAGGAATTTGATAACTACGTCTGTCATGTTGTTTTTGCAAGGTGTGGCTTCAGACCACCGGGTGCAATAATCAGTTGTCATTAAGATGTATCGGTGGTTGGCAGATGAGTTGGGGTTGATTTCCCTGATAAATTCAAATGCCTATTGGGAAAAAGGCCTAGCCTCGAAGACTAGTTGTAAAGGCATAGTCGGGTTACGCTCACAATGTGCTATGGTTTGGCAAGTATGGCACCTTCAAATGTGAGTGAAACATATTTGAATATGTAGGGCTAATAATATCCAGCCTGAAGGATCTATTGGGTGGTGGTTTCGACTAAGCCATGCTTGGTCCTAAAATTCCCATAGAATTATTCAATCATTTTTGTAGCTTGGTCTCTTTCAATGCACCGAAGGTACACTCCCTCATAATTCCTACGGTAAAGCGCAAAGTTTTTAATCATGAAGTGGACACTTTTCATCTATAGGGCATGGATTTTGTTGGGAGGTAACCCCTCTTGGAAATTTTTTTTTTAATAATAAGTACACCAGGTCAGTGTACCACGGGTCTTGAGTGATAGAATCCACTGTGTAAGTTTGACATTCTATGTGGGGAGTCTCTTCTGCCATCGCTTGAATCAGTCCCTAGCCTTGGACTATCCTCATGGGTTGCATTTCCAAGTCATAATCCTAGAGGATGGCAATCCATTTCCCCCATATTTCACCCAGTTCACTCTACATTAGCAAAGATTTCATAGCCTGGTCCGGGATGATAACATGCACCTTACTCCACAGAATGTAATGTCAGAATTTCTTCACGGTGTGAACGAGAGAAAAGGCTTTCCTTTCTAATGATGAATACTGGACTTTGGCATTCTTTAAGGGGGAGCTCATGAAAGCTATGGGTCACTCTTCCCCCTTGACCTTTTCGGTTAATATTGCCACTGCAGAATGCGGCAAAGCAAAGGAGTAAATGTAAAATAGGAGAGAGTAGTCTGGACTAACTAGGACGGGTGCCTCCATTATCATCTGTTTAATTTGGGTGAATACCAAAATTTAGAATTCTTGAAGGGGGAGCTCATGAAAGATATGTGTCATTCTTCCCCCTTGACCTTTTGGGTTAATACTACCACTATAGAATGCGTGCGAAGTAAAGGAGTAAATGTAAAAATAGAGGGAGTAGTCCGGACTAGCTAGGATGGGTGCCTCCATTATCGTCTATTTAATTTGGGTGAATGCCTGCTTTGCCTCAAGACTCCACTCAATTTTAGTGTCTTTCTTCATCATTTCATTGAGTGGCTTGACTATCTCGGCAAATCTAGTGATGAATTGCCAGACAAAGTTGATCTTTCCAAAGAAAGATCACATCTCTTTCTTGCTGCTGGGCATTTGCAAATTTAGCAGCGCTTCAACTCTCTTAGGGTCGATAGATATACCCTTCTTGGAGATAATATTCTCGAGAAGCTTCCCTTTAGTGACCCCAAATATACACTTCTTGGGGTTAAGGGATATTCCGCACCGAGGACATGTCTTGTAGATTTGGGCAAGGTGGGCAGAATGGTCACGCCTATCCCAGGAAAAGACGGTCAAATCATCCATGTAGATGATTATGCACCGGTTCACAAGGCCCTGAAACACAATGTCCATGGCCATCTAAAATGTGGCCCCTGTGTTAATTATGCCAGAGAGCATCCTCTGATATGCAAACATTCCCCACTTGGTGGTGAACGTCATTTTCTCTCTATCTTCATATCTAACCATTACTTGGTTATATCTGGAGTATCCATCCAAGAAAGACATCATCTAGGATCCATTCACTATCTGCAACACCTCATCCAAGAAGGGGAGAGGGTGGTTATCCTTCTGGAGGCTCTATTCAAATTTTAGAAATCCACGTAGAGGTGAATTTCACCTCTCTTCTTTCTAACAGGGACCAAATTGGAAACCCACGTAGTGTGTTGGATTGGAAAGATTATTTGGGTTGACAATAATTTTTCCACCTCCTAACGAATTAGAGGCTCAATCAGTGGGTTGACTGGTCATTGCTTTTTCTAAAAAGGCTTAGCATCAGATTTCAGGGGGATGGTATGAGTCATAATGGATGTGTCATACATCTTCAAATCCTCATATCCCCATTAAATCATGTCTATGTATTCTCAAAGAATCGCAAGAATCTTCTCTTTTTCCTCAGGGGAGCAGGAGGTACCAATGTGTATCATCTTTTCTTCACTGGGCTGGCCAATGTTTGCTTTCTTGAATTTTCCTCCCTCAGAGGAGGATGATATCTTTTCCTAGCCTCGAGGGTCCGAGTTGAAGATATGTTCAAGAGCAACCATCCCCTTCGAGATGGTGTTGGTAGGTAGGTCCATGATGCCATCATCTTCATCACGTTTCCCAGTATCATCATGGTCTCATTCCTCCACTACCTGGTCCTTGAAGACACCAACATTGGTGATAAAGGCAAGGATATACTGATTGTCCTCAAAAACCTAAAAGTGGGTGACATTATCTGGGATGGACAGGGTGGGGATCATCTCCACAGAAAATCTTTGGAGTCATGAGCCATCCATGGGCTCAAGCGTGCTAGTAGAAATAGCAAGGGCATCCAGGACACAATTCTGTCACCTGGGAATAAGATCAATGCTGAAGGCATCAAAATCTTCAATAAGGCTCCAAGCCTGATTGTGGTATGCGGCCAACCTTTTATCATGACATGTGTACTAACTTTAGACATGTTTGACAATCAACTCAGAATCACGCAGAGCCCAGAGGTGGGTGATTCCTTTCCTTAATGCAAATAGGAGTCCACGGACCAAATCTTCATACTCCATAACGTTGTTTGTGTAGTTGAACTACAGCCTGTAGGACACGAGGAAGGATTTCCCTCATGGGTTTATTAATTCTACTTCTGCCACATAGCCTTTTTTGGATCGGGACACATCAAACTTAAGGGTCCATAGATCATCGCTTGTAGTCTATAGCTGAGGAGATGGAGAAACTTTTGGATTATCATTCACAGACTTGGGAGGAGTCTCCTCTGGTGCTGATTGTGCATGGGTGAGGTTTTCTTTGGGGGTGATTTGAGGTTGAGATCCCTAGGGAAATGGCACTAAAGAAGTGCTTCCACTAGGGATACTAGGCTCCAGGGGATCAACTGTATATTCTTTGTTTGGGAAGGCGTCAATGTGCCAAGTAGTGACAGAAAGGCAAGGCTCACACTCTAGCTCTAAATGTTTCTGATAGTGTACCCAACACCAAGTGCCAGGCAAGAGTGTAGCGGGGGTCATTGTGGCACCTTGAGAGTTAACCTCAACCTTCAACATTTCTTCTAGGTCTTGGGTTCTTTGCAGAACTATGGAATCCTCTCCCAGGGTGAAATTGAAGATTAAGATTTCAAAGGGTTGGTACACCCCGGTGGAGATCTCAGAGAAGAAGACCTCATTATCCCTCTTGACTTTGGTAAGGGCCTACTTTTTTTGGGGCTAACTTTCCACCTGGATTTTTCTTAATTCTCCTTCCCAAGGGAGCCACAAATGGGAGAAGTTGATTGAAAAGTATCCGTTCAAGGACTTAGACCAATTATGACTTAATAACATCCCATAAGTCTCTGGGATGTCCACCACTTGGATGTCGATTATGATGGCTACTTTGGAGTCCTGGATGAGTTGTATCCAGACATTTTTTAGTTCTCCCACCATTTTCATAGTAGTTTTATCCAATTGGTTTACTGCACCATTAGATGGGGTGGGTTAGAATCTGAGCTTCTGGCATATGGATAAGGGCATGATGTTGCCCGAAGCTCTAAAATATACTAGGTAGTTGTGTATATTTTATCCTTATATGTTCAGGCCTAGTAGGAATGGGGGTCTTCATTGTTTCCCTGGAAGATAGCCACATTGGTGTCCTGAAAAGAGACAGTCTTGGGTGGGCAAATGATGACTTTTAGGTTTTCCAAGAGTTTCAGAAGAGACTTCTTCTACTCGAGATAGTTTAGCAAAACCTCCATAGAGGTCATGGAGGTGGTGGTTTTTTCTAACACCTTGGTGATGTCAAATCTCCCTCATGGGAATTGGTGGCTTCCCTCAGCTGGGTCTCTTGCTTGGTTAGAGCTAGAACCCTTTAGAGGGACAGACTGATCAATTGTATTATCACAGGGAGGAGTGTCCTTAGTAGGAGATGTCGGTGTGTGAACTGGTACTTTACCAGTCTAGCTTTGTGTGTTGTAAGGGGCCATGGGTTGGTGAAGGCATTGGCCTCAAAGGCTGAAATTGATTCATCAAAGAATTCCTATAGTTCGGATTCTTCTTTGTCTTCTCTAGAGGATCTGAAGAAGATGGTCTCACAAGTGAATGCACTATGAGTTTCCTCTTACACAGGAGGCTCTAGGGGAGTAGCATCATGCAATTGTTGCCTGTCCAGCTGGGAAATCATGATGATCTTCTCCAGGATGGCACAGTTTACCTCATTGTCGGAGCTTGTGTCATGCAGTCTACACCAATTAGTCATAGGCTAGAATTCTGTGACTGGTGTGAAGTGGGATGGCCCAGCACCACTTTGATTAGCATTTTGGTTAAGAGGCGGACCTCTGGTGTTTGCATTATTGTTCCACTACTGTTGGTTGGGCTGAGCCCTATTGTTGAAGTTTCTTCCTCTAGCATTGTTATTCCATTGGCCAGAGAAAATATTCCCTCTTTGGGAATTGGATTTCTGGGGTGCATAAGACCCCGCCTTTAGTTGACCCATGTCCACAATAAAGGTGGACAACATTTACTGGAGGGATTCAACCTCGGTGGTCAGCTGAGTGTTTATGTCATATGGTGATAGTTGTTGTTGTTGGTTCCCTAGGAAGGTAGAACTATTTACCAGAGTCAAGGGCAGAAATCCTCTAGCCATGGGTGACTAGAAGAAAGGCACTCTAGATGGTTTTGTCTGTTGTTGTTGGTTCAACTACAGTTGATTCCAAGGGAATGATTCCAGACCTAGTATTTCTGGAGTCTGTGATGGATAAACGTACTAGGCCTGCTGGTCTACTAGAGGTGGTGGGGAATTCATAGCCATCATGGGGGCACCCATTGCAAGATTGGGGTTGTATCCCCTGGCGTACGCAGTTCCACTAGGGATCATGTTGAAGGGTGTGCTCTGTCCAATCCCACTCGGGGACTTGTTGAGGCTGCGAGACAGTTCAAAGGCTAGGTTGTAAACTTTTGCCAAAGTATCACGGTCACCTGGGGTGGTTTTTCTCTAGAGGAGAGTGGCAACGAAGGGGTCCATCATGTTGAGATAGGTCTGTATGGTTACTTCTGGGGATAAAATGAAAAGACCCATGCACTGCTTCAGGGTGAGTTGGAACCAGTGATTAAATGCTACAAGGGGTTCATTTGGTTCCTTTCTAATGGAAATGAACTGGCTGTGGCACCAAGCTGGGTCCACGTGTATGTGGAAGATAGCCAAGAAGGCATCCTCTATATCTTGCCAACTATTGATGGAGTTGGCGGGAAGGTTAAGGTACCAGTTCAATTCACCCTGTCCAAAGGACAGGGGCAACATCTAAGTCACAACATCTTCATGTTGGATCTGGTGTCGGTTTAAGGCATCTTTGTATGCCTACAAGTGTTCCTCTGCGGTTCGTGAGCCTAGGTTCTCATATCATGGGAAAATATTTTCTAGGTGTGAGGGTAAGTCATTGGTTGCACCAGGAAAATTTCCCATAGGAGACCTGGTATTACCGAAGCCTGCAGCCATTTAGGGAGCTAAATTTTGAGCAGGTTGGGTGCTGGTTACTAGGATTGTCTGAGAAGTTTGGATATTTTGTGGTACACTAGACCGCCAAACAATAGTGGCTACTGTGACTTCTGGGGCCTACTTCTTTCGAGCAGGGGGCTCGAGTTTGAAAAAACTTCAGGGGTTAGGGGCTGATCTAAGGATTCTTTCAAATCTCACTGGGGAGAAAGATCTAATCCCAGTGAAGGCTTAACTCCTAAAACTACAGCTTGGGGAACCCTCGAGAGGTGTAAAATCAGAATCTTGAGAGGGGGACGAGTTCATGCCCTCCTTCTAGCACTAGTTTCTATTGATAGGACTCTTGTGATCGGGTCTGCCAATATAGGTAAGTTGTCACCAGGTACCAGGGTACCGGCCAACTTCACCTATAAAGGTTTTCCAGGGAAATGAGATTCCCCGAGCCTCCAAGAACATGAGAGTCAGGTCTTGATGGTGTGGGGCTTAGTTGAGAGATGTGACTATTTTATAGGGGGATAGCTAGTTATCTTCAACTCATTCTCTCTGGGGATTCAAGTAGGTGGGGGTTCCTGCAAGCTCGCATTCACTTAACAAAAAAATTCAAAAGATACTGCAGAGTTAGAAGTATTTCATCTACCTATAGTTATGCTAAACATTCAAGATATCAACAATGCTCTAATACACTACACTAAATACTGAAGAAACATACAACCATCAGTTCATATTTCATCAATAGCAAAGGAAAGAAGGTCATTAATCTACTTTAAGCATTAAAGCAAAGGACATCAAGAACACAAAGCATAAAATACCGTTAACCCAGAAGACAAAATGCCAACAACATCATTGAGAGAATTCTCCATTCTTCATTAACATTTCCTATAGCAAGCATTGGTGTGTGATACAATGGTGGCTCCAAGGGAGCATCTAACTACTGAAAAAGTTGGAAACTATGGAGCATTAAGCTGTGCAACTGAGAAATGAAAAAATTGTTTTGCTATTAACTTGTGGACTGTAAAATCATCAATTTTGCCAACCCTTGGAATGAGGTTAGACATATTATTTATACACATCTTCCTATCTAACCCTAACCCTAACTTTTGTTACACTTTATAATAGAATACATTATCTGGTGGTTGGTACTACTTGTGCCACTCTATAAGAGACCTGGAGATGGAAAAGGCCTATCATGTTAGAAGAATAAGACAAGAAGGATGGAGTGGAAGAATTAACCTCAAGAAGAGAGCCAAAAAGGAGAAGGAAGAAATCTGATCCCCTGTGGATTGAGGCCACATGCCTCATAAATGGGAAAAGTGACACCCTATCTCCAATGCGCTAGGTGTAATGTTGAAGCGTCACCTTAGGAAGACCATCTGTCAGAAAAGCTTTTGTCAATCTCACATGCCTTGATGTAGTTATCCACCCTCTCACAACCTTTATTAACTACTTTGAAAGTGACTGGTCAGCCTTGGGGACTAGGACGTGGGTCACTGAAAGAATACAAAATGTAGGATCTATAATTCTGGGATCTGGGAACTTGAGTTCTGAAGAAATAAAGAATACAAAACACTTAGGGTTTCTCCGGCCCCCAGAGAATCTTTACTATTGCTTACTATGATTGAAGGTCTAGAGGAGACAGGAAATTCCATCTTCATCGATGTCTTTAAGGCCAGGCCACCGATATTTGGCCACTTCAATATGTTCCCCTAGGTCCGGAACATTTCCCTTAAATTCATTGGCCATCTTTTCCGTATCATGGCCACTGAGTATCATGTGAGTTATTTTCATCATTTTAGCTCCATCTATCCCCTCTAGGGATCGATACCTTGATTCCATTAACTCATCAAACTTCCCCAAAACATATTCCTCTGGCGTGCATGTGTCGGTGCTAAATGGATCAACACGGGAGACCTTCGAAACAAAAGACTTGTATAAATTGAAAGAATATTAGACTACATTGACCTTATCCCATAGAGTCCCCACCAGTTGCTTGATTACCCCCAATGTGAGGTCAAGTCTGGAGTGCTGGGTCCTCACAAAATCAAACGAATCTTCTCCTAAAATTTTAGACTCGGAAATAATCTCCTCTCCGAGGCCGATGAGTTCTTCTAACTCAACCTTCCATGCCTCATAATTATTGATGTCCCCCTCCCATATGCTGATGGTGTTTTTGGCCTGATGTAATATGTGGTGGGCTGCATTTAAATCTGGGAGTGTGGAGACTAGGAAATGTTAAACGTTTCCCAACTACAAGGTAAGCCATTCATCAACTGCTTGGGCCTTTTTCTTCATCACCTGTAATGAGTCTATATCACTCTAGTGGAGCGGTGCATTTGACATAGAGGCCCCCAGAGGAATAATGATAATAGGCTAGGCCAGCTCAGTCAGCAATCCAATGAGGTTTGCATTTTTCTCCTTTTCAGCCTTGAACTTTTGAGCTTCTTTTTGTAACGAGCCTCTATTGCCTTGGCTATTTCTTTCAATAGGTCCAATTCACCCTATTTTCCTCTCTTCCCCAACAACACCTCTATGACATTATAATCTTCAGCCTCAGTCGTTGCCTCGTCTGCATCTAGGGAAGGTGTCACAATTACTATGACTGTTTCTCTGCCTGGCTCGGTTTGAAGAGTGTGAACCATCTGGGATTTCTTAAGCTTACGCAGGTTCTACGCCTGTGCCATCATCTCTGCTAAAGAAAGATGGGCTCTAGGTGTTGATGGGGCCTTTATCTTTTGAGATTCCACCAACCATTGTGGCAGGCGGGGTGGCTTTGCAGCCAAAATCTGCTCATGTATATTTTCCCCAATATCCTGTTGTGCCCCCTCAATAGTATGAGCCTTGTCTGGCTCCTTCCTTGTATTTAATATTTCACAGGTGACATTTTTTCTGGTGATACCTATTTTCTTTTCCCCATCTATATCTTTAGCAATATTTGGGTCCTCATCGGTTGTCCCAAGGTTTCCTTCTTCTTCCTGTTGTTGTTCTTCCTCAGCCTCTATTGCTGGGGTGTCTTCTTCTACCAGTACATCTTTTGGTAGTGGGGGAGGAAATGTGCCAAGATTCAATGTTTTGTTCATAGTGATTACCTCCCCAAATTTTACCTTTGGGAGTGGCACCTAGAACACGATGGTTGGGGTTACGGTTGTTCCCATGGGTCTGGTTTCCCCAATCGATGCCATTTGTTCATTTTTCTTCTCGCCTGATACTCCCATATCCTGTATTTCTGGGACTTCAAAGGTCATCTCTTTCTCTACTCCCATTTCTTCTTCTATTTGTTCCTCCTACTCCTGCGTAGGTTCTTGTTCTTGAGCTTCCTCCTGCTCTGGGATTTCCTCCTCTGGTTGTGTGATATCTCCCTGCAAATTCCCAAATTCGTCAGTTTTGAATACATCATAAAATTCTTCTTGTGGGGGAGGATTTTCTTGGACATGAGTGGGCTCTCGTTCTTTCTCCAGCTCCAGGGAGTTGGAAGAAAAAATTTCTACTTGTGGGATTTGCGGCATCCCAAGCTCCGGTTCTATCTTTGGCTTTGGATTAAGCCTATACTTCCATCGGGTAAAAAAAGGAGGCCCCACATCCCTTAGGAGTGCCTACTCCTCTTTTACATCCATTCCTATTTCTCTAACCATTAGTGCTACTAGTGAAGGGGAAGAGGGAGGACAGATAGGTCCGGTCATGAGCACCGGAGTGGCTAATTCAGTGATTATTCTATCCTTCATCTGCTGGGAGGCCGCTAGCGATTGTTTTAATTGCTCCTTTATGGGGTTCTACTACAGGGTTGGAGTTCCCATTATTCCCTTTCCTTTATCCCCTCCTTGTGAAGAGGTTCTAGCCCCGGAAGAGGTTTCGGCCCTAGAAGTCAGCCTTTGTATTATTGGGGTGGCCCTGCAGGTACTCCCGAGGCATACTCCCATAAAGTATTCGTGGTTGTGCTCGATCACGTTGCGAGTGATTTCCTCAATGGTAGGCCCCTCCTAGGAATTCCAGTATACTGATGGGAAATCCAACTTATCAATCCCCTTTGCCTTGTACTGGGGATCTATAGTGGGTCCGACGTCTGAGAATTCATCTAGAAATTTCTGGAGCTTCAACCTTTCCATCATCCCCATAGTCATCCAGACATAATGCCAGCTCTAGACTTCAAAATCATCCTGGAAATATTCCCAAAATTCCTCCATGTGATATCGGTGGGGCTCTGATGCCCGGGGAAGTGCCAATGCAATTTTTTCCAGCAGATCAAATTTCTTCCGTGCTAGATAGAATTCTCCCAAGTTTAGGCTTTTGAGCTCACTCTCTGCCTCTTTGGCTGCGGCCAGACTGCATGAGTAATTCCCATAAGTGATTGGGAATGGAACATTTGTCACCTTCTTTTGAGTGTACAAGGTGTGCAGCTCCAATATTTTCCAGCAATATTCCAAGAGAATTATCTTGTTCCCTGTTTGGGCAACAAGTAAGGTTTCCCAGAGAAGCCGGTTATCCTTATGTAGGTGTGTTGCTAGAATTAGATGTAATAATGGCCATAACTTCTAACCACATCCATCACCTCCTTGGAGAGGTGGTACCCTGTATCCTGGGTATGCATGAGTAGGTTGTAGTAGATGAAGGCATCATTCACCTGACAGAAACTAGGGAAACTAGCCTCCCATTGAATTTGTGGGAAATAATTCCGGAGAGCCTTCTAACCTAGGCCGATCCCAAGTACTCCTATGTGAGTAGCCTGTTGGTGACAGGTCATTGTTGTGCTAAGGCCCAAAGAACATAAGAGGTCATGTAAAATTTGTGGTTCTGGACCACCTGAAGGAACTGAGAATCTACATGGTTGGAAACCCAATCAAAGTATTCCCTACCGGTGGTGATGCCAAGAAAACATTAGTACATCCACCCTGAGAATTCTCAGGCATGGGGTTGCCCGAAGATCTAGCATAGTGCTATCATCCCCATCTAGATGCTTTCCTTAAACTCAGACCGGGGGATCTCTAATTTCATTTCCTTGGGGTCCCTCTTCAGAGTCTTGAGCCAATGGTTGTTCATGTATTACCGGGCTGTGACCTCCAACTGTTGAAATTGTGCTAAGGCATTAGCTTTGGTAACAATAGTTGGGTTATCAAATTGAGGAATCCCCAAACCTACCTAAAAAGTAGCAGCGTTGAGAGACACCATGGGGGTGGGATATCCAGTTTGGACTGGGGCTATGAGATTCATGGCCCAAACAGAAGAGTTGTAATATGCCACAAGTGTGACAATGAGCTCTGAGGCCTACACCAAGCATGGGAAACAGGCAGCCTTCAGAATCCCAGAATCCCTGACACTGATCGCCAGTGGATCCTCATACTGTCACCAAATGAACATTATTTTGACCAGGGGCTACATTTTGGCCCACGTTCTGATGCTGGTGTTGGTAATCAACCAAACTTGTGACTCAATCTTTGATCCCATGATGGTGTTATCCCTCAGGTACTTCATGCTAAGAGCTATTTTTTCTAAGGCCGTTTCTATTTTTGATCTGACAGCTGCCGTGGTGACCATCGTGGAAGGAAGTTCCAGACTCCCGGGTGGTGAAGATGCGAAAGCCTCAGACATGATGTAGGTATGTTGCTTTGAAAACCTGTAATGCAAGGTGACTGTTAGAATTCATAGATAAAAATATTTTGGGATCCAGAGATATTACCACCGAGGCATGTCCTTTTCCTGA
>MU228062.1:155253-169428 GCA_018584345.1 Thuja plicata | reverse complement strand
TATATATATAATGAATACTTAAAAAATTAACCCCTATATGGGCCTGGGGGTTCCAACATACTTAATGGGAGTAAGATGTGGGCTTGGTGAAGAAAAAATACCTGGAGTCCGAAAAACTAACTGTTGGAAGATGTGAGCGAAAAGTGAGCCATGAGGCCCACGTGGGCGTTACGTGGTTATGCAATAAATAGGGATTTATGGCAATGGCGGTGTCAATTGTTCAAACACACAAAAAGTGGAGGCCACTTGGACAACCTTTAATGCATACATGGGACCTAAATGAAATATTAAAGCTGGCTGATTGAAGAGAGAGAAAACCACCTGGTTGAAACTAGCCGAGAGCTGAGCTTCAACCAAGAAGTATTCTGCCTGGGACAAGCTCGAAAACTTGAATGAAAAACAAGTGAAGCACAAAGAGCTTGAAAAGAGACCAAGTGAATATACATAGAATATAAACCTAATTTACAGTGGAGCCAAAGGACATATACACAAAAATGGAGGATATACACTAATATACACTAAATATACAAATCGACAATAGACACGGAGCAGCTACCCTAATAAAAAAACACTGAAAATGTAAAACATATACAAAATTTACACTGCACAGAGGGCAGAAAACCCTCTGGCAGAGCCAACCCACCAACAGGTGGTGAACCAGACGACAAAGACACAGAGCAAAAATGGAAACAAGACAGCAGAAATGAAAAGCAAAAACAATGAAAAAGCAGCAAAATGGAAGAAGAAACGGAGACACCAAATTGAAACTCCAAAGAAAGGCAAGGAAGGAAAAGGCTCCCTGGATGCTCTACAACAGCTCCCACCTCCAAATGATCACCAAGTAGTACCAAAAATGACTGGTAATTGCTCAAAACACTTAGAATAATTCACGCTTAAATCTCGCTCAAATTGCTCTGTAATCACTTAAGTGTTTTATCATGGTAATTGTGAAAATGATAGGTGATTCCTATTTATACCTAAGGTGAAAAAAAAGTTACCTTTCCTTCTGCAAACTCTGGAACAAGCAGACCTCCAGACTCTGGGCCTGGGGATTCCGTGCGACAATACCTTCTTACAGAAAGAAGACATTGTGGTAGAGAATCCTGAAGTCTGGGATCCGGCTCCTGGAAAAGAAACAACCAACTCTGGGACTAGGTCCTAGAGACACAAGGGAAAAAAAAACAAAGCAAAACCAACACCATGAGAAAGAAAACCCAGAGAAAAAAACAAAGAAACAGAGGAAAAAAGACAAGGCAAGAGCCAAAAAAAACAAAAAGGGGGGGACCCAACATTTTGCACACAAAATGTAGGGACGGGGATTCAGGGAATAACATATTCTGCGATGAAAGAAGGATTGAAATCCAATGTTCCCCAATCATCTTTCATCAGAGAAGAAAATGGAACTTCAGCTTGTTTAACTTCAGGCGGTTGCTCAAGTTTTTTACTGGGTTGTATAGGCTCAGGAACCTTAGCATATTTTTCATTCAACAAAGGGTTTGGCACATCATCTGCATGTAATGTGTACATCAGATTGTTATAAATGAACCTCACCTTATGATGAAGAATAGAAGGAACCACATGCATAGTATGTAACCAAGGTCTTCCTAATAAAAGGTTGTAATTGAGTGGTCCTGACATAACATGGATAGGAGTGTAGAGAATAACAAGACCAACTTTGATAGGTAGCATAATAATACCCAAAGTTTTATTTGCAATGTTATCAAAGCCACAAAGAGGAATATTATCTGGTTGAATGGTTGTAAGATTGACCTTAATTTCCCTAAGCATATCCATGCTACAAACATTAAGCCTAGATCCATTGTCAATTAGTGTTCTATGAATGATACTCTGATTAACAGAGACAACAACCATAAGAGCATCATATTGATTTTGCACCTCAACAGAAGGTAAATCATCATCATAAAACACAATAGGAGGTACAAAAGGCATAGTATGCATGTACTAAAAAAATGAATTAATGTTCTCTTGGTTAGGAAGTGGAGCGAGAAGAGTGGATAAAGCTTTTTGCAACACCTCATGCTATGTAGGAGAAGTTTGAAGTAATTCCCATAAAGAGATCATAGTTGGAGTAGCGTGTAACTTCTCAACTAAATCATATTCCTTAAAGGAAGAAGGTAATCTAGGTGTTGGAGGAAGAATGGGTTGAGAAGGAGGTAAAGTAGTCGGGACATAGGTTGAGGATTATTTTGCATGCGATAAGCATGCGAAACGAAATCCATGTTATCAAAGAAATCCAAAGGATCTCTAGGTTTACGCTTAAAATTTATTTGGGGACATCATTTTACCATCATCAATGGTTTAGAAAATACCATGCTAGGTATCTCAATGTTGCAAATAGAGGGGTATGAAGGTATCCATGCATACACTCTATGGTAAAAGTCAATTGGAGAGATTGTGGAGGATGATGAAATAGGAATGGGATCCATGGAGATCTCATTCGAACCATTTGCACACTCACTTCCATGTACCTCATTAAGGGATCTATCCTTTTGTACAATAAAATCCTCATCAAAGTATTCTAAACAAAATTCATACATGTTGAGCACAAAAATAAAATGACAAGCATGTAAATGTTTTTGTGTTTTCTTAAAGAAATTTTATAATAAATTTTTATTTATTTATTTTTGAAATATAAGAATAAAAGAAATCTACTTCTATGTTCATGTAAGATCTAATCTAAAATATAAATCTAGCACCAAGGAAAAAGAAAGAGGCTTCTATCGTGGGTTCACCAAAATGTAAGATCTAAAATTTGGATTGGGTTAATGGTATTCTAGATAATAGGAATTGCATATGAAAAGAGAACCTAAGTCCAATTTTAGTCTTATACATTTAATTATTATGATAAGGAATTGAGAATACTTGTAAATAACTATGGAGTAAAATACCTACCTTATATCATAACAGATCTGAAGACTGTTGTTTTCTGAGGTCTATGCACTATTTTTAGAAAATCTAAAGTGTGATCTAGAACGTAAACACAGAGATGAACAAAACCAAGAAATCTTTTTGTGACCCGACACCATCTTGAGGAAAAGGTTGACCTTGACCCACAAGTGTCACCCTTGACCCAATAATCTTGACCATGACCTGTGTTGCCTTGACATAAATTCTATTTTCAATCCCTGATAGTTTGCTGAAAAGGGTATCCAAATTTGGTCTCAGATCCACTATCCTATACCTGTAACTCCTAAAAATAGAACATGCAAATATCTAAAAAAGAGGGTTTTGGGGGTGGTTATATAGGGTTTTTCCTTATTCAAACCCCCATTTTGGTGATCTCCACCTCCATGAATAGCCAAATATAGAATGTATGTGTGTGTGTTTGCTCTTTGAAAAGAGTCTTTAAATATGTAATATCAAGATCTAATCTTCCAGATTAATAATCCTAACATAACATGGAAATGAGAAAGCAAAAAATAGATTTGAATATGATAAAGAAAGCATACCAAGCCCCTAAGGCTAAATTACTCCTACCAACTCATAATCCATAATTTCTACCCCATGATAATGTCCTTTGAATGCTTGAATTTTGAGCATGGTAGATCTAATAGAAAAGAGAACCTTCTTGCTTCATTGAAGATCTAAAATAGCTTGTCCACAATAATTCTTGAATGTATCAACATATCCTCATAGATTTGTCCTTCTATATCATCCTCTTTCTTATTTTCATCATCATTGCATCATGTCATCTCTCCATTTTGTTTCCCGATCAAATGAAGGAAAAAGAGAGTGTTTATATAGAGATCTCAATATAGGTCTCCTAGGGAAATGCAAGGGATCCAAATTCAAATTTTACCTTAAATTATGGTCCAATCATAATCACCAACCAAGGAGGGAGTGAATTAAATTAAATATCAGAGAAAACACTTCGGCATCTGAACTCGGGGACCTATTTTAAGTTTAGAACCCCGATAAGCTCCGGAATTTTGAGCGGGGACTAACACCCGACAGAGGTCTATATCAACCTCACCCTTGACCTAGGTTAGGTTAAAACTTGCCCCTAACCTAGGTCAAGGTCGACCTTGACCCTGACCTAGGTTAGGGTCAATTTTGACCCTTACCTCAGGTTTTAGGTAGGTCACTTAGTGGTATTTGTGAGATTCTGAGGTCAGTCGAGGACCTAGGAAGGTGATGGAACATTCTAGAATTATGTGAAGAAGGCCTAGAGAGAGTATGATAAGGTATAGGAGGGCCCACACATAGGTCCTACCTAGAAAATAGAGCCATGAAGAGGGAAACCAAGGAGAATCCTTCAGATCCTAACACTAATTTCACCTAGTTAAACACAAATGCATCCTAAATGAAAATCTAATATGCAAGCACACTTAATGAAGGTTCTAAACCTACCAAAATGGAAGTGATTCCATTTTAAGAAAATACAGTAACCATGTTTCTAGAAGAGCGCATCATCACTAGGTTTGGAATGTCATTTTATCTGGTATGTGACAATGCTCCCTCTTTCTCCTGCACCTCGCTCACACAATGCGCCTTCAAAAACTAGGTAATTTTCAAATTATCCTCTAATTACTATCCACAAGGCAACGAAGTAGCAGATTCTACCAACAAGAATTTGACAAGAGTGATCAAATATCTCCTAGATAATAACCCTCAGGATTGGTACACATAACTAAAATATGCGATGTGGACCAACCAGATAAGGATCAAGAATGATTTGGGGACATCCCCATACCAACTAGTCTATAGCTTGAAACCAATCTTCTCTCTAAATTTTAAAATCCCAATTTTGAGATTTATGGACTAGTACGTGGGAGGTGAAGATTGAGTGCAAGTTAGGCTCATGAATCTCCTCAACTTGGAGGAGAAACGAACATTGGACCTAGATCATGTATCAAAGAACCAAGCCGTCATTAATAGGTGTTTTGACAAGAGAGCCACCATTAAAGCCTTCAGGATCTCTAACCTTGATCTAATGTGGGATAAGGTGAAAGAAAAGCTGGGCAGCCACACCAAGTTCCTAAAACTGTGGAAAAGCCCTTATAAGATCTCAGGGGTCCTAGGGGAAAACCCTTTTAGGATCAGTACTTTACATGGAGAGTTAACCCTATTTCTAGTCAATATGAAATTCATCAAACATTATTTTTTATCTTAAGCAGGACTGCCTTCCGTCCCTTGTATCATAATCCTTTTTTTTTCTTTGTTTTCTTTTGGGTCACCCCCTTCATTAGTCCTTTCTTCCACTATCAATCCTTTCTTTCGATCGCGGTATTTCTTCCTTTTTGTCAGGGATAATTTTGATTTGGGTCAAGTATGTTGTGGATTCATTCTAAATGATTCGTAAGTAGGATCAGAGGTATTTCTTAGTCAAATTCTCCTAGGAAAAATACATTGTAGAGAACACTCCAAAAGACAAAGTGGTAGCATCTATCATTGGCAGACATGAAGAGGTTGAAAGATCAGTCATCCTAATCACCTAAAAACATTAAGAAATAGCACTCAAGAATGGTGGTATCTCGAGTATTCATCAATTGCAACCATAATTAGTGTGTGGATTTGGGCACCCACTGATCCCAGAATCCAATTCTGAATGAATGCAAAGACAGTGACAAAATGAAATAAGTGAAAAGATGAAGAAAGAAAATAAGAACACACAAAAAGAAAAGTGGCCCGAAGAGGTCACTTGTGTGGAATCTGGGTAGCACAGCCTAATCGCTACTTGGATTAATCAAAAAATAAAATATGGACCTAAACACTTGGAATAAACATATGTCCAAGAAAGAAACGTTTCATGTACCAAGAAAAGGATGAGAACCATTATCCAAAGAACAAGAACTCTCAAGCAAAATGTTACATCCTACCAGGCTGAGTGGACTAGGGTGATTATGACAATCTCTACTGGGGCTATGAACACCTGGCTGATAGTAGATAAATTTTATAACTGGGATTTGGGGAAAACTTTATCAGGGATATGAATGCCTAACAGGAAACAAAGCTCGTTCTGGGAAGCGTTGGTCTACATGGTGAAGGTTGGGAACAACTGACGAACATTCAGGTTACCACAATCGAAGGTCAAATAATGGACACACATGAACACACACTAGGGAGACTAGCAAAAAATTTAGAACTAGAATTCATTGAATGATTGTTAACTCATACATTTCTTGGTTTTCATTCTAATGGAAAACTACAACCTGAAAGAGTCTTGATGATGAAGAAATGCCTTGGTCATTCCTCCTTTTTTCGGGGCTATTTTTTGTGGGTCCATAACACACACCCCATGTTGGTCCTCTGGCCATGGGGAACCCCCTTCTTTTTTTGTCTTTTGGTCTTTTGAGTTTACCCCATTTCTAGTCCCTTGCAAATCAGTCTCATTTCCAGCCTGTTGGACAAAGAAAACACCTTTTTCTCCCTTTTCCCCTTTTTAGCCTTTCAGAGGACTGAGTCCTCCAAAATAACGAAATGGACGAAATGCTAAAATGTGTCTACCTTTGGAATTTCGGTGTTTTGGATGCCAAAACACTGAAAATGATGACGTTACCCCTCTAGGTTATAATAGGGAAAAGGGCCCTAGTTTCCCTCACTTTGTTTTTCTTTCATCTTTGTTGTCTTCTGAGCAGCGACTCTGTTCATCCTTGCTCCTTGTGGCTGATCGCCCCTCGCATTCAACCTCCTTGTGTCTTCCTCCTTTTCTCCTATCTCTCATGAGGAATTCCTGAGAAAAAGAGCACTTCACCAATGAAGTAATTATACAAGGGGAATACTCCCCCTTCCAAGGTTGGCAACAAACACTTTGGGATCATTGATACTGATAGCGGGAATTTAGATTTGGATTAATTTATGAAAAGATGTTCCCAACCAGCCGGGAGATAAAAATATTGTACCTCATTAGTCCTGTAAAGACTAATCCAAATTGATCATGACTTTCGATAATCATTATGACTTGAATAAAATGGTGGTCCAGAACACAGAGGGACATGTGGTATTGGATATCAAACTGGACATCATAGAAGACATCTTCTACCTCCACAAAGGCATAGACAAATTCTATGACTTCTTCATAGAAAAGGGAAATAGGTGGTTCAAAAATGAAGGGGAAGAGGCATATGACATTGACAATAAGAATTACCTTGAGAAAACTCTCCCCAAAAATAGGCTAGACAAGATAGACCTTAGGAGGGGTTACATGAAAGAGGATATCTAGGAAGTGCTAACATTACTAAGTTGGGTATATGGATTACCTAAATCCTTCCAACTTGACAACTAGATGATTCTCTTAAGAGATAAAATCAAAGGCCATAAGTCTAGGTTTGATTGGGGAACCATCATTAGCAACAGGATTGATGAAAAGCTGGTGGTAGTAAAACACAACCCTAAGTTCTATATGAGTACCTACGTGGTGTACCTATTGGAAGCATGGGAAAAATACTCGAGGCTCACCAAGAGGGGAAACATAAATCATTCCAATGTATGGCCTCACATTGTGTACCTCCATTTATAGAGGAAGGCAATCATTTAATAAGACATCCTAGTTTATAGGATAGTCAATGACGCCTTCACCTTCGTAATCATCTGATATATTGAAGGTGATTTTGTTAAGAGGATGTCAGAGGAAAAACCACCAAGGTGAGGGCCATTAGGGATTATTACATATAGTACAATACATGGAAAAGTCTACCTTGAGAGCTAAGAAGTTTCCCTAATATCCATATGATTGGATAATCACCTTAGAAATGGCCAGATAACTCGCTAACACCTATGAACATATCAAGCACAAAAAGAAACATTGTTGGGACTTCCCTATTTCTCTGGGCCCATACACTTTACAATATATGGAGGTCTACAAATCTCTTGCCTTTGAATGGGATGAATACCTACTAAAGCTCTATAAAATAGTTCATCCAAGGTTCGACCCGATAGGAACATACAGCCACATCATTGATAGGTTTTATATCCATGAACCACATCGGGAAGACCATTAGATCAATTATGTATATGATCATGAGATCAAGATCTAGGATTATTGTAGGATGTCCCTCAACCTTTCACAACACACATTGAAGACCCCAATTCCTTTGAAGGTTTGGGAGAAGGATTCAGATAGGGTATTAGAGGCCATCTATAATTTGGATAAAATTTATGATAGGCCCATTATGAATGCCAAAGTTGATAAAGATGAGAATGATGAAATTAAGTTCTGGGCTAGGCATGTACTCAGAATAATGGAAACTTGGATCGGATGGCCTAATAAATTGGAGCTAATCCAGGTGAAAATGTTAATGGATCCACCCAAGAAGGTGGATAAACAACATGGAGAGAAAAATACAGTGCCACAATACAAGAAGGCACCCCCATAGAAGCCAAATACAGTGTATGGCCATGAACATGTAGTAGAGTATGGGTCAAACCCAAGGAACATATCTCCAAAGACTAGAATGATAGGACAAATAGATCCCCAAGGGGGGTCAACACAGGCTTTGCCAAATGAAGGGATGTCCACTTCTGAACTATCTCCTCCTACCACTAAAAGGGTAAGAAAGCATATAAAAGGAAGATAAATTTTGTCTCCATAATTGGAAATAGTACAAGAGGAGCTAGAAGAGGAAGGAGAAGAAGAGGTACCCCTAGCTAAATGGACAAGGTTTTAGAAAATGACAGAGAAGGAGGCTACCAAGAAACACCAAGAGGATCCCAAAGAACAAGATAATCCCTTGGAGGTGTTAGGATCAGATGAGTTCCAAATGTTTGACTTTGAAGGTTTTTAGAACAAGGGAAAAACACATGAGGTTATGCAACAGGGTACGAAATGGGAGGTCCATCTCTCTTTCAGCCATAGGTAGCCCTCACTCTACCTCACACTTAGTTCACTAATCCAACACTTGATGTACCTATCATGGAAGTGAGCTTGAACATAGATCAAGGGCCTGGAGATAAGGACACCCAAATCACTCAAGATATAACATGGGATAAGGTCAAATGGGAGACCCTCATTACTAATCCACCACCTCACATTCCTACTCTACCAACTAATCTCCCGCCTCCAATTCCTACTCCACCACCACTCCTCCCAACTCCAACACTGACTCTGCCTCTTGGTAATACTCTCCCATCTCCCATTCTGACTCTCCTTACACCTACTCCACCACCATCAATATATTTTCCTTTCTTCATCCCTACCCCTTAAGGATTAGTAAGTGCAGAAGCGATGTCACCTTTCAAAACCATATTGAAATTCATGATTGTTCTTAATACCACAACATCAATTAGCCCCTCAGGAAATGAAGACCGAGACAAGGAAAAACAAGATGAGGCTATAGAAGAGGGAAGGAAAGAAGGGGAAGAAGGGGAAGGAATGAATGAGGAGGAACAAAACAAGTAACAAGAAGAAGAGACAGATAGGGAAGTAACCCCAGGGCCCCAAAACATGGATATAGTCCTTCAAGTTTCCCAATATGATCCAATCACCGCATCTAGTAGACCTACATGGTTCACTAAATAAATTCAATTAAGGGAAAAAAATTATATAGATTAAGATGAGGGGGAAGATACAACTATGACTTCTTTAGGGAAATATTTTCATCAAATAGGGGTCATATGACCAACATGCACAATGTCCTATATCACTAAGATACTAGGGGTTGGTGGAAGGCACAGGTTGAAGTTCCTTCTGCTAGAACCTCTCAAACATAAGAAAATCCAAAATACTGTGCATTTGAGGAGGTAGATTTGGGAGAATCCACAAGGGAAGGGAGAAAGACACTAGTAGCCTTAGGGCTTAAACATGTCTTAGGGTTTCTGAGCAAGGATGAGGAGACCATAAAATCCTTGATAGAATAGAATCAAGCTTTGAAGATGTTAATTCACAAGATGGTTGGTCCTATTAACCCAAGTTGTCTAGAGGCCTCATTACAGGAAGTATTAGAGAAGAGGAACACCCCAAACTTGTTAGTGGGTTTGACACCATCCTTCATCCAAGAAAGTGCAGATTGGAAAGGAGATTTTGATTAGTATGGGGAGGAGGCTATAAAATGGATGTTCAAACCTTACAGTATCATTTTGGTTGAAGCCACAAATTTAATGACCTTGATGGAGAACAAAGGTGGCTTGGAGTCTGAGACAAGAAAATGGTGAGCTGCCCTCCAATACTTACAAATAATTAAGAAACAATGCTTCCAGATCTTGGTAAATATATATGAAGGCAAAGAGATGGACAGTTTTGAGACTTGGATCAAGCGCATAGTCAAGATAAGTAATGTCTATGAATAATGTCAAGCCTCCATATTAGAAAAAATAGAAAGAGGTCTTGGAATGGGTATAAGAAATAGATGTTTTCTTCACAAGGATTGGCCTTGACTTGTACCGAGATGAAGATAAGAATATCTTATGGCCATCAAAAGAAGTGGTCCAATAGTTCAAGGATATTATGGCAGGTATTAGTACCAAGGAGGCCTTACAAGAGTTGTTCTACTCAAAGGAAGAAATGTTAAGGATGACAGGACACGAAGAGGAGATCTAGTTATTTTCTTCCGAATTGACTACATTTAAAGAGAATCAAGAACAAATGATCAATAAGGTGAAAAGAAAGAAGATAAAATATGAAGAAGTTCAGGAGATTATACAAAGGCTCCAAGCTGCATACCCTGAACTATAACCAAACTGACTCCTTGGACCCTTAAGCATTTTTGGAAAAAAGAAGTTTCAGCACTTAGAAAAATTATCCTAAGGCAAGCTTTAGCCTTTTGGCCTCCTTAGGAAATGAAATTTTAGGCCTTATGATCTCCCAATATTTTATGCCTTTCAGTCTTTCGGCCTCTAAAAAGGCTGAAACTTTCAAATCTCTAGATTCAGTTTGACACTTAGCTAGTTTTCGATATTAGAAATTTTGGAGTAGAGGATGGGGGCCAAAAATCTGAGTGCTTCCAGCGAGATCATCTTTTTACATTCTAGTTGATCTCTAGATTAGATTGATGGTTACCTTGAGTTATTTTTGGAAGGACTAAGGGTCTCCTATCAGTTCCCACCACAAAAAGAACCTCTAGATCAAGATTCCAAGGAAGAACTCCAAGAACCAAGAAGAAGACTCCAGTTTACAAAAGAAACCCTATCTTCTTTCTCTTTCTTTCTTAGCAAGTTTGATCCCTCTTGCATGGAAAAATTGATTGTAAATGGATTTGAAATCCATGAAAGTTATTCATTACCAGTTAGCAATAGTTTCTTTTCAGCTAAGCTTTAGTTTTAGTTTATTTTCATAAATTTAGACTCTTTGATGCCCTAATTTTGGCATTCAGAGTTGGTAGATCAAATACTCTATATATTATAATCAAATCAATGTAAAAGGGTGGATTATTAATACAATGAAGATCTACAATTGGTTCTTCATTCGTGGTGTGTAAATTGCTTCCATCTATGAGAGTTGGTGAATTCTGTGTATGCATTATTCATTACTTTAAAAGAGCCTCTTGTTTTGTTGTGTTTTGAATTCGCATTTACCTTAGTTGGAGTTTTCTATTATCTATCTACCTTGCTGTGATGAATGCGTGGAAGGGATCATCTATTGGGATTAATGATAAATCTATCTCATGGGTGTGCACATCTTGGTGGCTTCAGGATTTGATAGATTTTGAATATCTTGCATGAGTAAATATATCTTCCCTCCAAACACTTGAATCCATTGGGTATAGATTTGCAACTTTGTCAGATTTATACCTCTTGGATTTGATCCAAATCTCCCCACCATTCAATTCACAAGGAAGGGTTTACAATGGTTTATGATCGTAGGATTTTTTTCAATAATTTACTTCATCTCTTGTTACCTTTCTCCTTTGAATTTTGTTTCAAACTAAAATTAATCACCTTGAAAATATAAACTTACATTTTATTTCAAACACTAATCTTTTTAAAATAGAAAATACCAAAAATAGTACTAAATGTTGTTTTGTAGTTTCATGTCTTGAACGTACCAAAAAATGCCTCCTCATGAACATTCACATTTATCTTTAACTAAGTAACCAAGCAGGTTGTGACCCGACCTCAGAGAACCTTGGGAATAACTTCATTATTCTTTCAAGAGAGGAAATCGAATCTCAAGATTCTAGAAAGTTGGCTTGTGAAAAAATGGCTCTCAAGAGGTTTCTTTGATCCTGAGTCTTCCTCTCCTTTCCTTAGGATCCTGGATTCCAATTTGATCACTCATTATTTTAATCCTTCTACGGAGCATAAATCTTCTCACTCATCGTATGATGAGGATGATGCTTTAAGAGTTCCTCCTAAACAAGTCCAAAAACTATCAAGTAAACTTGATAAAATGGGAAATTGGCTTATTCAAGAAAACCATAATAATGATTTTATCCAAGCTATAGAGGATCTTAAGAAAGTCCTTCATAATAGTGATCAAGGTGTTAATCTCTTTCATGGAATTACTCATCTTGTGCATTGAAATGTTAAACCTTTAGCTCAAGAAGCTAAAGATTTAGGATTTACTCCTCTTGTCACTAGTGTGGAACCTTCTTCGGTTCCTTTACCTAGCAATCCTACTTACACTCCTCCTTTAGTGACTACATCCCTTACATTATCCAATCCTCTAGCTTCAAATATTCCACTTCCACCTCTTCCTATGAGTGTTCCACTGATGTCTTTACCTACCTCACAGCCTTCATACCATAGTGTTCCTTTTGCATATTCCAGTCCTCTTCCAACTGTGGTTCCAAATGTTCCACTGGTAGGATCTTCTATTCCCTCTACTTCCTACACCTTTCATAGTTTTACTAATGTTTCTATGCCTCCTATTTCTTCTAATTATTCCACAATCATTAGTCTGGCTCAAACCGTGTCTTCTTTACAACAAAAACTTGCATCCTTAACTCAATCCAAGTTTAGTATTCCTACATATGAAATGGGTAGTCCTTTATCCCTAGACATTATTCATGCTCATGTCCCTCAACAAGCCGATATGCCTCATCTTGAGAATTACAATGGTAAGGGAGATCCTATCACTCATGTTAAAACATTTCAAATCTTTTGTAGTGACTATGCTCATGGCCATAGTATTTTATCCAAGTTGTTTGGTAGAACTTGTTGGAGATTTACTTCTAGCAGCTAGTTGATTGTATGTTTTTCATTGAAGACAACATATAATATACAATAGTGTTTTGTATGTACTTATCATAATGATGATATTAACCCTTGCGCAGTTATATTCATATTGTAGACATGTTGTTGATTCTTTGTTCATACATGCAAGACAAGATTTGATGTTTTAGATACATTGTGTTAATCTATTATTGGCAGTGACAGTTTCTGGAGAGTATCTATTCAGAGCCAATGTATTTACTGTGTTTCTTGAGTTGCACCTATCATTCAGATATGCATGTGTATATTCATGATTAGTTATGAGTTAGTCATGTTTGCTTAAGAGCGCTTGTCTTGTTTCATCATGATTGTGTTGTTTGAGATAATTTGGTGAAGCTGACTTTGTGAAGTGTCACATCCATTCAGTTTATATTGCATGGTTGTAATTATTCTTGCATGTTTAGTTTAGCCAACAAGGATTTTATGAAGAGTTTCCTAATAGGTCCCATGATCTCATACTTTGAGGAAGATACTTATAGTAGTTCATTTCTAAATGCTAAGTGTGAATGATAAGAAAAGAGAGAAAAAGTATAGAGCAGAATATCAGTTGTGTTTCATTCATCAAGGATCTATGTGAAGAAGTGGAAGATTAAAATACATTATAATTGATCAAGACAATAGCTCTACTCTATAGTTCATCATCAGATATAGTGCATATATGTTCTACAGAAGGTTGTAGCCTTCACCATTGAAGCAGTGAGCTTTTAGATAGTGAGTCCTCACCCTTAACAGGGTTACTTGTAAAAGACCCCTAACAGGGTCAGACCCTTAACCAAGTCACTATACTTATTGAATTGTAAAGAAAAACTCCTAACAGGGTTTCAAGATCTTCTAACATGGATTATTATAAACAATTATAGTTCATTGTGGGTGCTAATTCCCACTGGGGTTTTCACCATTTAATTTCTCTGTAACCAAATTGTGGTGTTGTCTATTGTGTTATCTGAATGTGCATTTACTTTATGGTATTATGGAATTAATAAAGAAAAGAATTAAATTAGTTCATAACTAATTCACCCCCCCCTCTCAGTTATCCTTTGGGACTATTCTAACAATTGGTATTAGAGC